>CADWAE010000278.1:0-258368 GCA_902982915.1 Phalloptychus januarius | reverse complement strand
GACTTGTTGTTGTGTCTCTGCTCTGTCTTCTCGCAGCTCCAGTCGGTTATGGCAAATGGCTGCTGGTACTGAGCCCGTTCTGGTTCTGCTGGAGGCTTCTTTCTGGTAGAGGAGTTCTTCTTCTCCACTGTCGCTACTTGCATGCTCTGCATGAGGGACTGCTAAGTCAATGACTCAACACAAGCAATTTGTGTCGCCCTGCAGGTCAGGAGCAGTGAAGGCTGTAAGTAGTGACTCCATACAAACTACTGGGTTTCATTTGGTACAAACTTTTAAATTACTTTAATAATCAACTGCAATTGTAGTATATGTGGTTGAACTAAAATTATTTCAAAGTGCATTGAGATGACATTTGTTGTGAATTGGCAATACATAAAATTGAACTTTCAAACTAATAAATAAACCCCCCAATAAACAATATAAAAAACAAACAAAATCCCAACAACCAATACATGAAAGTTCAAGTAGATTTCAAAATCCCAAAAGTAGATATTAAAATGTTCAAAACTACAAAGTAGATTTCAAAAGTAGATATCAAAACGTTCAAAACTTATAATTATGTTAATTCACAACAATGTTATTTTCAAGGCATTTTACAAAAGTCATTTCAATTTAGTCAGATTACTATTGATCCAAGTTATCAATTCATTAGGTCCACTTAATTTTAAAGTAGTTAAAAAGTTTGTGCCAAATGAAACCCAGTAGATTGTATGGAGTCATTACTTACAGCATTCACTCCTCCTGACCAGCAGGGGGCGACAGCAAATCGCTTGTGTTGAGTTGTTGACTTTACAGTAATCCCTCATACAGAGCATGCATGTTGTAACAGTGGAGAGGAAGAGCTTTCCTCTTACAGGAGCAAACCAATAGCAGAACCAGAACCGGGCTCAGTACCAGCAGCCATCTGCCACGACCGACTCGTACTGAGAGGAGACCGCGGGGATACAACAGGTCGACTTATCAGGAGAACTTTCCATGTTCATGGAAGTGAAAAGGAGAGAGAACGGTTAGGTGATGGCAGCATCATGTCAGCAAATGTCCTCCAGGAAGCAACCACAGCCAATCGGCTCCAGACCAGGTGTTGCTTCTATGGAGAGAAAAATAACTGAGAACACAAACAGTTTAGTTTCTAACTAAACTTTTTAGTAGGGAAAGGCTTGGTTTCTAAATAAATTGAGTGTTTGGCTAGAAACATCAGAGCGCCACCTTCTGGCCTCTCCCCAGATCAGTTCAGGTCAGAGAAGGGAACTGATTCTGCCTTTGTTTTTCCCCTCCATGGGCTGCCACCTTATCGTGGTGGAGGGGTTTGAGTGTCCCAGTGATCCTAGGGCTGTCAGAGGCTTCATGGCTCTATTTGGGTCGGGTCTGCTGTGGCAAACAGATCCTAGAAGAGGGATCGGACCAAGAGCAGCCCAAAGATCGCTAGGAAACATAAACACAGAAGGTTCCAGTTTGGAGATGCCGATATAGATGGGGTTCCCGCTTACAACCAGCGCTATAGACAGAAGTCAGAGTTTCTCCAAGCGTTTTATCAGCCTGGCGGGCCACCAGGCTTTATTTTCAGGGTTGTTATTTTAAATGGGACCATCCATCCAACTTGGTTCTCTCCCTTTATTCACCTTTTCTGTTTCCCTTCCATTCATGGGAATTATGTGACCATTTTAATGCCTTTACAAGGATGTTCTCACAATCTGTTAAAATAAAAATGAATAAAAGCAGAAAATCCTGAGAGTTTCTTTAAATGTGGAGATTCAACATGATTTATTTTGAGATGAGAGAAGAGACGATATTAATCATGGGGGACAATGTTAACGCCAATGTTTGAAGTTGTCCAGGATGTTTAACATTGTCCCCAATTTTTTATTTGATCTCCAGTGCTTAATTGTCCTTGGCGTTTAAGGTTATAGTTGATGTTTACTGTGTCTGCAATGTTTTCCTTTTTCTCCAATGTTTAATGCAAAAGGAAACTTTTCTGGAGATGGAAGTTTGACATCTGATAAACATTGGCAATAATGCTAAACGTTAAGCATTATCCTTGATTAAATAAAGTCGGTGCAACGTTAAATATCCTGGATATTAAATGCTGAACATTGGAAATGAAGTTAAACAGCCACGATAACACTGAATGCTAAACATCAGACATAACGACAACCATTGGTGGCCAAAGCTCAACATTGGGGACAATGTTAAGCAAAGCTCAACTTTTCTGTTACAATTCTGAAATTAGTAATTCAATTATAGTAACGTATGTATTGTAGAAGTTCATTCCAACTAGGAAAAATTGCAGTTTATGCCAGAGTGTAATAGTTAAACACAAATTAAGAATTTATCTGTGTACGTTGGCAAGGAGTTGGTAATTATTCTATGGCTGTAGGTCTGATTATTTAAATTGACATTATTACTATTATGTATCCATAGATTTTCTTGTCTTGAGTTTGTAACCATTTTGTCTATGTAATATAATTTATTTTTTGACTCTTTAGCACAGAATATTGAACAGAAACATGAATGTTATAGCTTTAATTACATATTTTTGATGGCAAGTAAGCTGATGGCAAGTAAACTGAGGTAAGGGAAAGGATTAAATAAGTTTTCTTAAGCCAATTATTTTGTTCTTGGTTATGTATACATAATATTTTTTCTGTCCTATAAGTTGCTTGTTTTTAAAGACCTGTTTGAAATAAAATCAAATATTTAATTTGAGTAAGCCAAATGCACTTACAGAATAGTGCTGCTATAATTGTTTGTGAGCTAATGTGACACACAGGCCATTTTGTTGAAATAGTTTATGTGAATTAATACTGTTTTGTTTTTTGTTTTGTGTGCTATCAACTAGTCCTGTTTGACGCGTTTGTGGAGGGGGGTCAGTATCACTCCGCCGTTGCTAGGAGACGACTGTTGTGGAATGGTTGTGGTGTTCTCTTTGTTTCTAACAGCTGTGTAGCGATACTGCTAATAGTTACTATGTGACAATTATTAAATTAAAATGTTGTGGACTCAATCACAACATCCTGCTTGATTGTTTGTCACCGTTACACTAAGGTGGAATAATTTATTTGTGCCATGTTGTAAATATTTATTTTGATGCATTTCAAAGGGAATTCGGGGCTAAAACGGCTGTTAATCAATGGAGATGCTCATTGTTGCTCTCATGTCTTGTCAGTTTAGTCGACCTCAATAAAGAAACCGCAAAACCACAGATTTATTACTTGGTGTGCTAAAACTACATGAATGTTTGGCCATTTGTTCCACTATTAAAACAAAATAAATGATTTATTTCTGTTTTTATGAGAAAATAAAAAATATTTAATATTCAGTTTAGTAAGATGAAACAAGGGAAAGTTGAGGTGCGTCTCACCTTTTAGATTCCTGAGTTATCTCCGTCAAATTCTTGAGTGAAAACACTGGAGACAAGCAGCACAAGTAAAAACACGAGTTTTATCTTCATCATATATCTCTGAATTAACAGCTGTGTTCTGGCTAATAGTTAATACTTTATGGGGCGTGTTTATAAGGGGGCATGTGCGTTTTTACGCACAGCCTGAGCCAGTTATTTCGGATGAACTTCTCTATGAATATTCTTGACATTTATTATAGTAATTATTTGAGGCTAAAAGAAATACATGGTGAAGGAGAAGTTGTGTTTCATTCATTTGTGTGTGATTGTTTGTGTTTCAGAGACACTCATGAACAATAAAACTGAACTGATCACTTCAGATTATCTCCAAAACCAGAAGCCACTTCAGTTTCCTCTTCATGATGTTTGAAAAGTCAAAAATCTCCAAGAAAAAAATACAGAAAAGTTTAGATTAAGGAAACTAAGAAATTTCCAGGTATTTTTTTTTGGATATATGTAAATAATATATTATGCCATCTGTCTAATTTGTTTTTAGTTATAAGAAATGTTTGTGTACTGTGTAGTTGTATGACTCTGAGTTTAAGGAGAAGAGAACGAGTGGAAAATAACTGGCCGAAGGGGGCAGGCTGAAAACTGTCTGCAGAGGAAGCTGTAGATCATTGTGGAGCAGGTACAGATTCCAGAGAAGAACATGAGAAGATGGTCATTCTTCAGTAACCATATATGGAGGTGTTTTTTGTGTGTTCTACGGCCAACTGGTTTTTAACCCTCCCTTTAGCAGTTGACCGTGTCATGTAACTAGGGCGTCCCTATTCTTAATAAAAAGCGTTGAGAGCGGAGATGTTTTCAGAGTAGTTTGGGGCATGTAACTGAAACACATCTCCGAACTCCTCTCCTCGCGAGTTTGAAACTAATTTTCTTGTCTGTTGTCTCTTTGCAGCGTGTGTGTTAAAAATGTTTGGGGTTTGAACCCAACAATTTTTTTATTTTTTAGAAAATTTCTGAGATTAATCTCAAAATTTCTGAATTATTTTCTACCAAATATTTAACTTTTCAAGCTCAGAGGTCCTTGTTTTTTTTCCGGAAAATCTCAGAAAAAGATGTATATTTAAGTTAATTTCAATTTCCAATTCTACCAGTTCGGTCAAAGATTAAATCTCTTGTGTAATAAAATTAATTTTTTTTTTTACTGAGTTTTTTTACAAATTGGTTTTGCTTTTTTTTGGGTCTTAAGAGATGGTCAAAGGCCCATTTTGTTGTGATTAAAAGTAACTTTTATGTCTTTTACTGCCGGGAGTCTGTTTACTTAGCCCTAATTGTATTGCGAGCAACTGGCAAAAATCGAGAACCTAAATCTCCAGTTTCGGTCCGCAGCTGCCGGGTGAAGGGGCTTCCCGCTTGGATCGAAGTTGGATATGCGATCAAAGGTAGTTTTGTTGTGTTTGAAGGACAGTAAGACGTTTTATCCTGACGCTGACGAAGCGGTGCTGACCCTGGGATGCGGGAGCAGCTGCACCGGGCCGCCGCCAACAGGTGAGCTGGGAGGGACTCCCGCTGGTTTGGAGATAAATATTTAGATTTGAGTTTGTAACTTTTATTAAGAAAATAAATCTTTTACATTTTGTTAAAACTGTCACCATATTGTGACAGCATGAGAGATAATCTGTGAAAAGATCGATCTCCTCCATCTTCTCCTGAGCTGCTTTCTGAGATTCAAAAGTGCAAAATGTTTAATTTGTGGAAATTTTCTGAGTTTCAAATTTAAAAAATTTCAAGCTAAGAAATTTTTACGTTTTTTTCTAGAAAATTTCAATGATTTAATCTTAAAATAAAGTTTCAGTTTTTTTGTTTTTGAAGCATATTTTTGACTTTTCAAGCTCAGAAATTTTCACTTTTTTTCTAGAAAATTCCTGACAATTTCTAAATGCCTGAATTTTTTTTTTGCTTAGAATTTTTTTTTACTTTGATAGATGATCTTTGAAAAGATCGATCTCCTCCACCTTCTCCCTGAACTACTTACTATTGCTGTCTGAAGAAATGCATCCACCCCGTCAAAAACAACCAACCAGAGTCAGGAGGGGGGTCTTAGTGCTGTCAATCAGCCTCTGGTATTGACTAATGGTGGAGAAACAACTTACTGTTACAGGAAAACCATTTATTTGCTGTCTTCAGTTGCTATGCTAACTAGAATTAACGCAGCATGTCCTAGCTGCAGTAGGAGAGATAAAGGGGGGGTTGTGATTGACAGCACTAAGACCCGCCTCCTGGCTATGATTGGTTGTTTCTAGTTAGTGCTGGGAGAGGGCTGACAAGCTCTTTTGTTTTTGTGCATGTTCCTTGGTGGAGGAATTTCATTTGTTATAGCAGCACAGTGCCAAAAATACACCCCACTGAGTATTAAGAGAAAACAATATAAACAAATGTAGTTGTGGAGTTTGTACAGATAATAAATCTGTACAAATATCTGTTTGCAAACAAAGCTCCAACTATGACCAAACCAGACATAAAGGGAAGTGTGTTTTTTTTTTAATATTTCAGATGAGGAAGTACTCGGTTATTTTTTGTGGTTTGTGCTCATAATTCCTTGGAAAATAATCATCATCATTGAGCTTTTCCACATTTGCTTATATTACAAACGTCAAACTGGGATTTTATAAGATGTATTAACATCTTATAAAATGGGTAACTGGATCCCCTATGTGCTTTATTACTGAGGCTGCATGGGACACAACTGTGGCCTCTCACAGGCTGTTTTCACTTCTGATGGTAAGGAGATGACGCTAGTTAACGATTAATGAATTTATATACAGGCCATTGATCTTATTGATTTATTGATGTCAATGGTGATTTTCTTATAAACCCGTTTACTCTTGTACCAAGAAGGTCAACTGTCTTTCATAACATAAAGAGTCTTTCCATAAAGACATGTCTACAAAATATAACTGAACAAACTCTTAAATGGAAAAATGGAAAATAAAAGATGAAAAGAATAAATATGAAATTTAATTTCCCATAAACAGAGACATGTTCTTACATAAGTACCGTCTGTAGTTACTTTTTAAAAAAGTTAAAACTTAGCTCTATGAAGCTCTTTCCTCTCGCCATCCCAGCTGCCATAGTGCATCAGGAGTTTTCCGTCGCTCAGGCGCTCCGGTAAGACCGGCTCAGATGAGGGATTTAAAGCCTCCCAATGTTGATGCAGGTTTTAAAGGTTTCAGAGGCAGAAATCTGGATGGCCGGATTGAAAGACTGTGAGGGATAATTAGGGAAAGGCTAAGAAAATAAATAAATTCGAGAATAAAGTTATAATATTATTACAATAAAATCGTGCAATGGAAATAAAGTTATAATAATATGAGAATAAAGACCTAATAAATAATACCAGAATAATCATATTACAAAAATAAACTTGTACACCAAAAAAAAGCATAATAGTACAAGAATAAAGTCCAAATATTTCAAGATTTAGGTCCTAATGACATAATAAATTGTAAGATTACATGAATGAACTTGTAACACAAATTTAAAATAATGTGAGAATAAAGGCATAATCTTTATTCTGACTTTATGCCAATGAAGTTGTAATTGTACCAGAATAAAGTTGTAGTAAACTACTGATAATTAACTTATTTATAAATCAAATGTCAAAAAATAACTTCACAGCATTCCTCATTTTATCACAATTGCAAAGATTGTTTTTTTGTGTTCTCGTAACATTCCGTCTTTATTCAGGTATCCATTTGTCTATTTTTAACCCACAGACCACATTTTAACGTCATGTTTTTAAATTATTATTTAGCAATTATTAGTATTTTTAAGGTTGAACCTTTCTTTCTGCTGTTTTTTTGTTTTGCAGGTCTGGAAAGTTGGTGAATGTTTCCTTTCAGACCACACCGTCTCCAAATGTCTTCATCAGTATTGACCAGCAGGGGGCGCTGGCCGAGATGGGCTGGTTCCTCTACCCATCATTTAGCTTCATCAACTGGCAGGCTCAGTGGTGAGGACAATAAAATCACTCCTTACTGGCAAAAATCTGTTAACTTTTTTCCCCTACACTCATTATTACTGCTCAGTCTCTCCTCAGTCAAACGTAAACATACATGGTATCCATGGAAACGTCAGAATCTTGGCTAAAGGATTTGACTTTATGCCCAATGGTTGCAGTACAGACGTCAGAAAGACATTGTATGGAGTTCTAGTAGTGCCAAAAAACTATATATGTTAATGGTTTTTCAATATAACCTACATTTTAAAATTCAGGTAATTATTTATATCATAAAATACTAGGAAGTAAAGCAAAAAAAATATTCAGATCAATAATTATCCTGTACTGCTGAATACAGTTTTAACTATTTTTTTTTTTTTAGCTCTAAATCATGAAAATCAGGATTTGGTACATTTTCAGTTTTTCAATCAAGAGAAACAAATACAAAGTGGCCACTATAATAATGACAAAGATTACTATTATAGTGATAATAATTTATTATTATTATTTTAATTTTTCTTAGCCACTAAATGGATATACATGTAGACATATATTATTATTGTTATTAATCCAAACAATGATAGATGCTATCATTTTTAATTAAAATCAACAGATCATCCTTAAACTGTATTGATAAGTCAAGCAGACTCATCAATTGGCTGAGTTTTTCCACATGTTGATGTTAGAAATATCTTTAGCTGCAAATGTACACTAAAGGCTGCTATTAAATTTGATCTAGCAAAATGTTTATTTTCTTATTTAAAAATGAATTGAATTGTTTATTTGGATCTTTAACTGTATTTCTGAAGTTGTATAAAATAAGCTTAAATTGTTGAATAAAAAAATCTGATTAATCGCCATAATAATCAAATTGTCAATTTCCTAAACTGGTCATGAAGTGAGTCAATTGTGACATTGGGACCCACAGGAACGGCTCGCACGATGAGGGTGAAAGACGGCGCCGTACCGAATGAACATGGCACATGGCTGTATGGGCGAGGAGGCTGGTGTAATGGGCTGCAGGTTGACCCCTGGAGGATCGATGTCACCAAACAGGTTTGTCCACCAACACAAAGCTTCATTCTTACAACATGTAATCAACAAGAGATGTCACTGAGAGTTGAAGTGCATGAATTAAATCATCTTGGACTTAATATTTCTGAAGTGAATGAAAATGCACAGATTAATTGTTAGGTTGCATTTTCAAATGATTAATCGAATTAGTCGTTTCAGCCGTTTTATTTGATTTTCTGTAGCATTATTACAACAATTTTCCACAGAAATGAATGTCTGAAGCAAACAATTAAATTAGAGGAGTCTTTAATTACACAGAAGTGAGATGTTGACCTCTGAATGCTGTTTGAATGCTAATTTCCGATCAGTCTTAGCATCAGTTTCCAAAACACTTGCATCTCCTTCAGGAATTTCATCAGGTACCCAAGAAAACCACATTTAGCAATTGTCTGTCCTTATAAGTGTGTTAAATTTCACACATTCCTAAACCATAAAGAAACTTACAATGGGTTAGTAAGTTTAAAAGTTTTCATGTTTAAGATATTAGACTTAATCAATGTCTCACCATATTTCTTTCTCTTTCTGTCGTCTTCCAGCTGAACATGAGCAACTTGGAATCCAACACCATTGTCTATTTTGGCTGGTTTAACGGCCAGGATCCAAATCCAGCTCAACAGCCTGGATATATCATCATGTCGTCTTTTCTCATCTTCTACAAATGATGCCACTACAATAAATAAATAAATACATTTTCATCCTGATTCAATATTACTTTTAATGTGTAATCAAAGAATAAATGTCTACTTTTTCCACTTTGTTTTTCAGTTTTTTGTTTATCTTATCTTTCCAATCCATAGAATGCTGTGACTAAAGCATCTAGCTTTAAAATGTTTCCTTCACATGCACCAAGAAGAGTTTAAACATCTTGTGCTCTTCATGAAACTACCTTGCATCTGAAGAGCCTCTTCTCCATAATTACACATAATCATGGTTAATTTGAAACTTTCACTTTGAAACTTTGAAGCACTAAAGATTTTCTTTTAAAGCTGTCTTTCAAAATATGAATTCAGACTTTTCTTGTTATAAATCAAACAGTAAATGCAGTAGTTTACTTTTGTTTTGACTTCGTTTTCAGAGCTCAAATAGATGAGAAAATGTTTCTAAATTGTTTAAATTTTGTCCTCAAAGTCACAATTTAAGATTCAACAATTGATTTGACTTGCACAAGAATAAACTTTTCTGACTGAGGCTAGCAAACTGTAATGAGTAAATACATATTGCTCATAACTCTAAGTATGTCACGACACATACCATAGATATTCAGCCAATAGCAAAATCATGCTGTTCACCTCTCAGTTCGGCATCTACTGTTTGTGAATGTATGAACAAGAGTAAATATTCAATGAGTAATTACATTTTACAATTTTTGTACTTTAATTAAGGATTTCCACTGCTTCTATAAACAGTCTTAAGTGCTTAAGAAAACCCGTCCAGTCGCTTTCTGGCAATAACTTGATGTTTTTTGTGTAGGAAACTAGCAATTTTAAAATTACTTCGTTGATCGGCAGGCACTGCGTTCACGCTGTTACCTAGCAACTCCCGCCGAATCCAGCCTGTCACCTAGCAACCAAAGTGGAGCGTCAGTAGTTCGGTCAGTTGGTTTTACCGCAGCATTTAATGGTTGCTAGTTTGGTATAAACCAGCCCCTTGTTCTACGCTATTTGCTTCGTACAGAAGGTCGAGGCTCTCGGTTATTGAGAAACGATTGCTTCCTGGAGGCGTGGGCTGTGTTGAAGTTTTAAATTTGCTCCAATTACTACCGTCCGTCCCCCACATACCACACATGCGCCAGTTCAATGCTAAGAAGCGTACAAGAGCCGAGCTGACGGAGGTGGCTGCTGATTTCCATTCAGTATTTGGAAGTGTCGGCTTCGTTCACTTTGTCTGCTGCCATTGCTACAAGCAGACTACAACAACAGCACAGAAAAACGTCATCGTTCACAGCTTCTCCTTCTGTTTCCTGATTGGCAGGGGTCAAGAAGAAGCTGCCAAGTGATGTCACTGGTTGCTATGGTGATTCCCTCCTTTTCTCACAGAAAATTTAAAATCACATCAAAATATTCTGCACAGGAAGACAATGGCCAGGCTAAATGGTTGCAGGAAAAGGTACGTTTTTTTGTTCTTGAGTCTGTTGACTTGAATTCAGAATCTGCTGAGGTTCCATGTTCTCTGCTTCTGGGTATAACTCACTGTTATACTGTCAAAGATGAATGGTTTTCAGCCATTTTCCAGGTTGAGTTGGTGGTGAGGCCAGCAGCAGCTTATTTGGGTTTAAAGTGACAAGAGACCGCAAAACAGATCGGAAAGGAGATCAGAATAGGCAGAACTGAGCAAACTAAAATCTCATTATCTAAGAATGATTTTGTTCAAAGAATAAAATATAATAAACATGTTTTGTATAGCCCATCCTAGGAAGAACAGGTCCACGTTAAGTAGAGTGTTTTTCAAAATTTGGAAGCAACAATAAAAACATTGAATCTAATTTTTTAACAATACGTGTTTAATTATAGATTACCATAAAATCAAATATTTAATTATTAGAAAATATAAGTTGAAATAACCTAAGTATTATTTGCCATGCTCATCTTTCTGATTGGCTGATATCTTAATTTTACCCTTAGGACAAACAATGATGCATAGACAATTTTTAGAAACCATCACCTGTTAATTGAATTAGTTTTATTACACTTTTGGCAGCCTTTTTCATTTAAAGTTTCTGTTAGTATAAATCCTTCAACCAGCAGGAGGGGCTGCAGCCTTGGCAGACCCATCCTTTTCTGCACTGCAGGTTTATTCACACAATACACAAACATTTCCTGTCAACAGTATAGAGAAAACATACTTTTATTCATGACCATCCTCTATCAATGTAAAATTGTAATCCTTTGTTGGTTTGATCTAATCACTTCATGGTTAATAATGCTCAATAATAGAGATATGAAGGCACTAAAGAGGAAGTTACTGGAACAGTCACATGTATATCAGACCAAAATGTTTAACTAGTGTTTACGTAATAACATATATTTTTATTGCTAAGAGGATTAGACTTTTACACAGGTTTCTTTACATTTCTTCTCTGTATCAAACTGGTTTTGGTTTCCTTGACAGCCGCCAAACCAGAACTGGGCGCAGGAGTTCGATGTGGCATCATAGTACCACTTCACTATGTAGTCCCAACATGGGCCTGGATCCAGGTTCTGGCTGCAACCCGCTGTCAGAGGAAAGAATGTCACAGTTCTCAGGAAAACAAGATTTGGTCTGGAAATAAACTGTAGTTTCTTACAGATTGAACTGAAAAACTGTTCTTCAGTCCAAATATTGTACCTGATCTCCAGGTGTCTGAGGGCTTTTGAGAAATCACTAAAGACGACTCTTTATTGGTCAGAGCCCTCGTTGAAGCACCAGCTTGTCCGTTGACTCCAGTCTTTTGGTGTCTGTGTTTGTTTGCATCAAATGGTGGGAGGAACTCTGCTGCAGGTCGGGAAAGCTCCCTGTCAAAGAAGGGGAACCTCTGAGGTTCTGAAGGACTTCTGTCCTCGTCTATGCTGGGTCTCTGGGGAAGGAGCAACTCCGGCTCTAATTGGGATACTGGGGAACCTGGCAGTTAAAAAAAATTTATTTCAATGAAAACTCTTCAGCAAGTGTGACCCCCTCCATAACGAAGGAGACTTATCTATGTTCCCATTACAAATGGGCGCAAAACCTTGTCAATATTCCGCTAATGTTGGAAAAACAATTTCGCAATTGCGGTTTTTCCATTAAATAAGAAACACAGCTTAAAATTGATATAAATAAGTTTAATGCTGTAAGTCTTCCAAATCGTAGCATCCGGTTGTTGATCACGACTCGTGTGATGCGAAAATGTTTCCGTTGCAGGTTTGCAAAACACACCAACTTCGATACAGCTGAAAAAACCTTGGCGCAAAATCTTATCAAAAAACATGAGTTTTTTCAACATTTGCGTGTTTCCATTAAGCAAATTTAGTTTCATAATTCTAATTTGCAAAATTATATGGTCAATAGAAATATAGTTGTTACAATAACAATTAGAAAATACATCAGCTTCCATTAACAATAACATGACCCAAACTGAAATTACAAAAATAAATCTGCTTAATGAACACACACCAATCTCGAAAAACGTTTTTCTATAAAAGGTTTTTGCTCCAGGATGAAGTGGTTTTTCAGCTGCATCAAAATTAGTGTATTTCGCAAAAACTGTAATGGATTGTTTTTCTTTTTTCGCATCACACAAGTCATGTGATCAACAACCAGATGTTGCTACTGGCAGAAAAACAAAGATAAATACAGGAAGTGGTAGGAGGATGATCACCTAATGGTTTATTGCATAAATAAACAGATTTATGTGCAAAATTGTGTTTTTTGCCATTACCAGAATATCTATAGAGTTTTTGCATACCTTTGAAATGGAAAAGCAGCTACTGATGAGGTGAAGTTGGACAGTTGTGACCAAGAGAAAAAGTTCCTTCTTCTTACCACCATCTTGACCCTCCTGGAGTCTCCTGGGAAAGTGGGAGTGTCTCCACCCGTCCTAAGTGGAGCTCTTCCATTATTACCAGCCCCTTGTGAGATCCCAGGAAGAAGCAACGTGGCTACAGTCGGTGGGTCAAAGAGGGCAACCTTTCCTTCTTCAAAGACAACGCAGGAGTCTTTTCTCAAGAACTGCAAAACCAAAAGATCAACCATGAGCCTGAAGCTCCGTTGGGTTTCATTCAGACCAGCAGGTCTTCTAGCAAAGTCTGAAATATGCACATCTATTTATGTTTTTTTTTGTCTACATATCCACTACACAGGAAATAAATTTTTATGGAAACATCTGCTCTCTGGCTTCACAATGTGTTGGCAGATACAAAATGGCGGCTGTATATTTTGAATGTGCCCTCAATGTTATACTTTTAAGATTAGTCAAATGTTAAAACCAATAACTTGACCACTCTTATGACCACTTGTGAAAAGAGATGAAAAAAAAATCTAATTTAAAAATGTCAGTTTCAATTTAAATATTTAACAAATATTTAGTTGACAATCTAAATATCTAGCTCCAAACTATATTTAGAAACTAAATACCTAATACTTGCTTCCTAATATTTAACTATATGTTTAGTTTAAACTAAATGGTTCATTTGGATCATACCTGGCTAATTATATATTTAGCTTCAAACTAAATTAATATATGAGATATTTGGGATGGAAAAAAGTTTAAAGGAGTTATACAAGCTGTGCTTGAATGTACCATAGGTAGCTGTTGGGCATTCATAAATGTAATTTACAAAAAAAGCTAAATGTTTACAAACTAAATATTTATCTCCAAACTGCCAACTAAATATTTACTTTATTAGCAACATATTTAGCTCCAAACTAAATATTTAGCTTAAGCTTAGTATAAATATCCAGATGGCAAACTAAATCTGTCTCCAGAATAAATATTCAGTTAATGAACAAAATATTTACCTATCTAATTATTTAGTTTGAAACAGACATTTTTTTAGTGAATAAGTTACATTGTGAAAACGTAAGTCACAATTCTCTTGGCTGATTTTCTTCGTTTTTACAGACTCAGAAAAAGGAGCAGAAAAACTTCTGACTTTGGAAAAAGTTGTGCAAATTCCTAATATCCTGGCATTTACCAAGCTGAATAGGAAAAGTTTAGTGTGATTTAATGTGACACCATGAGGGAGAAGGTGTTAGTGTTTGGAAACACCTGGTTCAAACTGTAGCTTAGTGCTAAAGGTTAAACAGAAATGCCATAAGATTATGAACATGTCACCTTTCAGCACTTTGAAGTCTTTGATCAGGAACATGTAATCCTGGTCGGGATCTGAGGCGATGAAGTTGAGCTCCCTCTTGAGCTCCTCTGAGTTGGGGTCACTTTCATTCACAACGCCAATAACAAACCTCTCAATTTGACTTTCATTAGCTTTCAGCACCGCGTTCTCCAGGCTAACCACGTCCCTGGTGTCAGTCTGTCCGTCTGTGATAATGACCGCCACCTTCCTCACACCCCGCCGTGCCGCCTCAAACACCTGGTTGGCTTTTTCAATGGCGCTGCCCGTGTAGGTTCCCTCGCCCAGGTAGTTCATGGCGTAAACTGCGGATTTGACCTCATCCGCCATGGCCTCCTGCTTGAGGTCGACCACGACTACGTTAATGTTGCTGTAGAGGACAACAGCCACGCGGGTTGCGTTCCAGCTGACTGTGGTGCGGTCCACCACGGCGTTCACAAAGTCTTTGATCAAATTGAAGTTTTGAGGCCCCATGCTCTCTGAGCTGTCGATTACACAGACCAGTTCCAGAGGTTTTTGGTTGCAGGACTCGGTACAGTCTGATGAGGAAGAGCAGATGAAACATAGGAGGGTGAAGAGGGTTTACACTGACAAGAGGAAGTCACGCTCAGCGTCAGCTGCGTTTCCATTGATTATAAATTTGCGCAAATTGGAGATACAAAAATATATTTGCTTCATCTGTTTTTCAATAAAAGTTTTTGCATTAAATTGAGGTGGTTTTTCAGCCATATCAAAATTGGTGTATTTTTCAAAACTGCACCTTTTTTTCCCACATTGCACCGGATGTTACTACTGGCGGAAACTTTGAAGAAGACGACAAGAAGTAGTAGGAAATTGTGTTTTCTTGACATTAGCGGAATATTGACAAAGCTTTGTGCACATTTGTAATGGAAATGCAGCTACTGTCAGCATCGGTTGCTTTTCTTTTAGGCATATGTCTGCGCAAATTGGAAATATGGAAATAAATGTGTGTTTATTTTTAAACATCAATTTAAAAATAAATTCACGTTTTTTTGATAAAAGCTTTTGCTCTGGCATCAGGGGGTTTTTCAGCCATATGAAAATTAGCATTTTTCTCAAAACTGTTATGGAAGCATTTTTTTCGTATCACACAAGTCACTTAATCTCGTGTGAGATGTAATAATATATGTTACTACTGGCAGAAACGACCAAGAAGAAACGACAGGAAGTGAAAGGAGGATGTTGGCGCCGCATGTTTTTTAATGACTTATCACATTAACAAACTTAATCACCTGCAATTTTAATTGTAATTCGTATGTAATAGAAACACTGCAATTGTGAAATTTTTTATTTATTTGTTTTGGCATTAGGAGACTATCGACAAAGTTTTGCGCACATTTGTAATGGAAAAGCAGCTAGCATAGCTAAAGTTAGACACTTACTGCATATCATTTTGATTAGTTCTATAATCTCAGACTTCTGTGGAAAAAAGAGCAAAAATTGGTTATAAACTAATGTCATATACCAGGGATGTCAAAACTTTTTGTCACATGGACCACAATCAAATGAAAAGGACTCAAAATAAATTAGTTTTTCCTTGTTACCAATAAACTAAGCCACAACATTTTAATCAAATGAAGGAGTCACATTTACTGTAGATATAAAACTTAAAAAGAGTTTTGCAGGTTTGCTGCCTTAAAAGAAAGGCATCCAATTTTCAAATTCATGTCTCAATTGAAAAACAAAATAGTTTTAGTCAATTCTGAGCAATAACAACAGGATTTGTGCCACTCTTTATTTGAAAATACTACCTATATTTATCCAAATTTAGAGAAAGCAAAATGTCTGGTTATTCAAAGAAGAATACTTTGTTTTGTAGTCAGAATCTCCCAGTGTAAAAATATTTTTAGTCTGTGATCATTTTTTGCCCCATTTTGAAAAACAAAAAGGCTTTGCTTAAATCAACCTTCTGTACTTGGGGGCAAATTTGAGTTTTTTTTTAATTGCAGCCAGGGGCCGCAATAAAGTATCTGAGGCCTACAAATGGCCTACAAGCCACACTTTGGACACCCCAGTCTTATACAGTATGCTGCTGAAAGCTTAGCTGCTTTGAAAACATGTTACAGTTGGTTGCATGAAAATGATTTCAAATCTAAAATCTGCAAGGTGTATAAATAATCTTGGACACAAAATGGCTTCAGATTTGAAGTTTGTAAGGTATTTTAAAGCATTTATTAATGAAAAATAATTCTTTACACTCACAGTTAGTCCAGGCTCCCCTTTCTGACCCACTTTGCCCTGTTATTCAAAACAGGTCATATAAAATGAGCTATGAATTCATTACTTAAATCCACGGTCCCCCTGGAAAAAAACAAACACCCTTTATGATGGGTTAAAACATAGCTACAGTATCTCTCGGAAGGAAGTGGTTTTAATTAAAAACAGTGTAGATGTAGGTATGTTGTATTTTATACACTAATTCAGCTGCCAATGTTTTAGTGTTATATCTGTGAATAAATTGGTACCTTCTCTCCTTGTGCACCTTCTCCTGGTAAACCTGGAAGGCCAACAGGTCCAACCGGACCCGGTGAACCCTGCAGGAAAAACATGTTTTAATTGTAGAGACAGAGATGTGAATCTGAAGGAAACTAAATTATAAAACAGCACAGTTTTTTTAAAGTTAGGCAAAATTCATATTTGAAAGTTTTTTATATTTCCATTTGGGTCTCTGCTGCTTCTCAAAACAACACAAGTGATTAAAAAAACATCCATTATTTGCATCTTAAAATACCTATTTGTAAATCAGACATAAAATCTTTTGTCTTACTATCCTCTCTATGTTCCAGTGACTCAAATAGATTCCAGAGTTCTAATTAAAGCCCAAAATCTTTTTTTCTGAATTTGTATAAATGTTAACTGATTACCTTAGGACCAATCAGACCAATTCCTGGAGGCCCAGCAGGACCAGGCGGTCCAGGGAAACCTCTGTGCCCCTGAAAATTAAACGGACTTACTTAACACAACAAGAAACCACTTGCTACATTCTTGTTAGTTGTGCAGGAGGCTCTACTTTTGCTTGTCAAAGATGTACAGCTGCATAATTGCAACAGCAGCTATATATTCCATTATATTTTTCTACGATCCAGAGCAGTGGTTTTACATCATACAAACATTGAAGTTTTAGTAAAATATTTATTTCATCTATTTTTTGTGTAAACTTTTGTTCATGAAATCATGCTTCCATGCTGCATGGTGAGACATTTACCTTGGATCCAGGCAAACCAATGCCATCAAGTCCAGTCTCTCCTGGCAGACCAGGAGGTCCTGGAAGTCCCTTTTAAAAACGACACACATCCCAGATCTTAGTGGACCTGCCTGCAACACCAAAATGATTTTTAAAAAAAGCTTCTTGAGTCGTTTGGTACTCACTGGAGGGCCGAAGAAACCTTCACCTTTCGGTCCTGGAGGCCCAGGAGGACAAGGTGGACCTCGGTCGCCCTGCAGAAACAGACTTGGACTCACTCTGCAGATTTCTCTTTACATTTTTCACATCAAGTAATTGCTGTTTTGAACTTATTACAACTGCTTTAACCCAACCAGTATTACATATTGGATTGGTGTGGCTATTTAAAACGAAGCTAACTGAAAATTTCAAAATAAAAGCCACAATATCACTCTGACATTAATGCACCGCCGGAGGCGGTGCTAATGATATTAGCCTTTATTATCCGTTGTCCTAATACTATCACCCTTTACTATCTTTTTCTCTCAGGTTAGTTAGCTTATTAGCATTAGCCTTTTCCTAAATAAACAGCTTTTATATGTTTTTCTTGCTTATTAGCCATGTTTAGTATACTGAATGGAGTAAGTCAAATAGGGACATCATGCATGTGATACCCCACATGCTAGTGACAGTATTTACGCTAACATTAGCATTTTGGCTAATTGGAGCTTATACAATAATTTCAACATAACAAATTGGATAAGTCCATGTTAGTCAACATGCTTTTGATTCTGCACATGCTATTGACTATACTGCAGCTAAGCTTAGCATTGATGCTAATCAGAACGCTGGGTCCAAACCGACGGGCACACATTGGCAGGCCCCAGTTAAATTTCTGCAGGAATTTTCTAGTTTTCCTTCTACTTCCCAGTTATTTGGTGTTCTGGTCTGTCACATGAAATCCCAGTAAAATCCACTGAGGTTTTTGAATTTAACACAACAAAATTTTAAAAGTTCAAGGAACATGAATTTACAAGATACTTCACTTCATTATCATATTATGCAATAGATAATAATCTGCAAACAAATTAAACAAACCCTAAATTTTACTCGCCTACAACGTTTTAACATTTTATCTCCTTCCCATCAGATTAGCTCATTTGTACATTTTACAGCTTTCAGGTCAGCTCAGATCTCTTTATCAGTGCTCACCTCTTTTCATGCTTATCTTGTGCACAATTGCTTTTGGCCCCTAGGGCTATGCATGCATTCAGTAAGCCTTGGACAACAAAGTTGCATAAATAAGCACAGAACAAAAAGTCACACTGAGGACTGAAAGGAAAGAAAGTGAGCATCATCGTGGGAAAGATACACAAAAAAGAAGAGTGCTAGATTCAACACTTTGGCTAGAGCAATAACTCAAACACACACCAAAAGAAAAACATACAGCAATCCAGGAGAGCAGGAGCTTTAAACTGAGGTCTAACAACAAACTAGCACAAGTTTATTTACATTTTTTTAGCTTCGCCAGTCATTTCATAGCTAGTTTTTCTTCCGGCAGGTGAGACGACGAAGCTGTTCGTCTCTTTTCGAAGAACTGACTGGATCTGTTAGTTGTAGCTGAGCCGTCCTGTCAGACGCTCATTAAAGGAGTCAATGTGGACACATCAGCAAATTTCTCAGCTCATTAGCTGAAAGCGCCGTAAAATTAACCACAATGATTGAAACATGAGGGGAAACTTTAACTTTTTAATTACAGTGACAATGCTGTCAAAGGAATAAACATTAGAAACGTGCTGCTTGTTTTTATTTTATTTGATAAATGTCATTTATGTGTTCCATGTATTAAAGCCTGTACTTTTAAATACGCATCATCTTGTTTGACTGACTGAAACTTCTCAAGAATACAAAATAGGGAAGTTACTACACACAGAACAAAAAACAACCAAAGTGATCCTTGCAGTTCTCCCTTATCTGTTTTTATGATTTTGTGGTGGTGTAACTCCTCAATCACACCCACACAATCATTTACTACATCCACTGCTACACACACATCAGGCAGAGTCTCAAGACGATGAAGGACACAGATCAGCCAACGCATCCCGGCAACAAACATGTTGAACTGGGAAATGTAGCAAAGTTTTGTCCTTCAGTAGAGCTGTAAGGCCGTGTCCCACTCACTGCTTTTGCTCGAGTGAATACTACGCTGCAGTTTATGCTGATTAGTGGCTGGACATGTCTTTGTCCACCTTCCAGCAGGACAACAACAGAGTCAGAGCTTACAGCCAGAGCTGCAGTAGGATGGTCTGAATCAAAGAACATCTATGTTAGCATAACTTACTGCAAATCCAATCCAGCGTAGAATCTGTTAGAAGACTTAAAATCTGATGTTGTTTTGGTGAAACCTGTCAAATTTGGCTAAGCCTGAGCTACATGAGCAAACCCATGTGGGACCCATATTGTCTGCCCTCCGTTTCCCCATAAGGGGCCCACCTAGGTATGCTGGCTGGGAGCTTGTCTTAAGTCAATAATTCCTTAGTACTGATGAAAAAGTTCTAGTTATAAGTGAAATAATCTGCTTGTGAACAAGACATTTTTCTCATATTAATAGCTAAAATGTCTTGTTCCACTGGCAGATTATTTTACATATAACTAGTATTTTTTTTTGTCAATATTAAGGAATTACCGAGTTAAAACAAGCTCCTACATTGTGCTGAAAACTTTTGTGTTAGTTTATTTTGTCTTATTTCAAGTGCACTAAGATATTTGGACAGAAAAACCTCATTAAAAATACTTTCCGGACTATAGAGCGCACCTCACTATTAGCCGCGCCTACATTTCTTTTCAAAAACTGGAAACGTACATATATAAGCCGCTGGTATCTCCGCCGCTCTCGATTTTCCACAAGGATAGATTAATAAATGTGTTATAAGGATGCAGCCCTGCGTCTCCAACGAACCATGGATTCGTTCACGCCGAACATGCTAGCAGTATTTAGCACATGCTAGTAGCATGTGCTAAATGAAAATTAGCACTTTCTTCTTTGATTTCCAATTTTGACTTCCAATGATTCACTTCTTGCTAGAGAGCCCCCTGGTGGTTGAAGAAAAATCCACAGAAAAGCCGCACCGGGCTATAAGTCGCATGGTTGAAAGTGTGGGGAAAAAGTAGCGGCTTATAGTCCGAAAAATACGACAGTAAGATTTTGTTTTTTGGCAGTTTTAACCCTGATTCTTTTTCTCTTGTCCTTTGCTCACGTTGCTCTCTAATTTAAGTTAGAGAGCAACGTCTTCCTGACCATGTTATGGTCAGGAAGACAAACTGCCCAAAGAAAAACTGAGAGACATGTAACAAACATTACAAGAATGGCTTTTAATGAGTGTAATTTGTCCAAATGTTATTGGTTTGAAGGTTTTTCACAGCTTTGTATTCCTCTGTTTTAATCTGTTCAGAAGGAGAAGAGTGAGAGAGCAACACGCTGCTTTAGGGTCACGTCCTGAAGCGGTGTGAACTGGATCCAGCCAGACTTCCACGAAAACAGCTCAGATGCTGAGTGAGGGGCACGAGCTTCAGGGAAGTTAATACGATCACAGAGGGAAGACTCTAAGGATTTTTCATCCCAGTCTGAGTTTTTATTATTATTATTATTATTATTATTATATATGCAAAACATCGATCTCTGAGACATGCTCTGAAACAGGAAGTTATACTCATGTTGGTTAGAGGAGAACAAAACAATCTGTGCTGCTGGCTCAGCGAACAGGATTATAACAGGAAACATGTTTTTCTGCTGGGAGAAACACTTTGAATAAGGAATACAACACAAAGAATCAGACAAAATCTATGTTTTAAAGTCACTTATTTGACTGACTGTCTTATTTCTTTCTTCCAATTGAAGACCTGGTTTTCAGTGTAACCTATCAGGCTTTAATAAAGCATGTGAAACACATGTTTACGAGAAACAAACACCAGTCAGATGTCCTTTGTCCTGACAGCAGCCTGTCCTACTGGGAATATTGATTATTGAGTATCTGAGTTGATTAAAGTCTGGAGGAGGAGCACTGAAACTCTGCGTCAACTCTGATGCATTTTGGATTTTGCATTTGCAAAAAAATTGAGCAACGGGCCCAAAACACAAACAAGTTCAGACTGGTTTATCCACAGACACATCAGCAATCATCATGAACATGATCTTCTAATAAGTTTGGTTGTTTCTAGAAGGAAACTCTGGATATAATATAGTGTGTCATTTAAATCAGTTCAACTTATTTAACTCAAATTCAAATTTGAATAACTTAAAGCAAAGCAATACACGTAGGAAATATAGTTTTATGATGGCAGAACAGAACAGGGGAAACTTTGAATATTTCATTTCGAAATGATTCTTGATACTTTTGGCCCAACGTGAGCTTTGTGAACATTTGTGAAATGTTTTTAGACCTGTTGGATAACCTATGTAAACATTTATTTCCTTGTGGCTAAATCAAAAGAACCAAGCATACGTTCATTATATTTTATTTAAGATATTATCGGGTTGAAGAGGGCTGCATTTTTAATGTTAAAATATTTCTGTAACCATAGCAACTCCTTCAGTGTGAACCACTTTGCAAAATGAAATGAAAAACACTTATCTTGCAAACTTTTTGCAACATTTTTCCTGAAACTTAAACAGTTTTGCTTGCACAATATATATGGACAAAACAAACTGATGTGAAAACATCAAAAAGAATAAGAAAAAAACGTCTCACCTTATGTTTTGTACAAATTCAGCTTCAATCTATAAACATATATACATAATATGATTTCATAGAGGAAAAACACAAATCCCCAAAAACTATTTGCAGATTTTTTTAAATATGTGAATCTGTTGCAACTCTTTGCCCACGTCGCACCATCTGAAAGATCCTCATAGTCGAATGGATCCATCTGCAGTCAGATTAGATTCTTCCATGTTGTCATAAATACAGTGTTGCATATTTTAATGATGGCATCCCTTTTGTTCCGTGTAAACAACCAGCATTAACAATAATTTGGGGTTCCTTGTGTTTACAGATTCACCTGAATGTTTTGATCGTGATCCACCTGTGTTTTTGAACACCCTGTCCCAGCAGCCCACAGGTTTCTGGGGACATTGTAAACACAAGGCTTGCATTACCACCTCCACTCCCATTCTCCTCCTCACTCTTTTTATTTCCTCTTTTTTCCCCCCTCCTCCAGCTTGTTTTCCTGTGGATTCACACTCCTCTTTTTCTCGCTCAGGTCACAGGACTCCTTTCTGCTTTCCAGACATTTCCCTTCCTGTGCTCCTCCTCGAATGCCTCCCTCCCGTAACGCCCCCCCCCCTCCCGCCGACCCCATTTGTTGAGCAACCCCATCTTATGTTTCAGTAAATAGCCTGATGAATACCTGTTCATAAATAAGCACTATGTCGCTATAGTGATACCCAGAGGTATGTGCAAACATGTGCTCAGTCGATCTTAGGATATGTTTCTGGGAAATGTATGAACTGCTGTCCTTCTCCATCTATAAGCCTTGAGTAGATCTTCAAATGAAATGTTCTAGTGATGCATACCAGCTGCTTCATATGCAAGAAAAGGTTATTTTATCTTTGCGAGAAAGAGAAGTTTCAAATCTGTGCAAAAAAAAAAAGATGCTAATATTTGTACTTTTTGCTTTTCTCCTCCTCATTTTTTTTGAGTCACTTTCAGTTCGGGCCCAGCGCCCCGTGATGGACAGGCACCTTGTGCAGGGTGCACTCTGCCTCTCATCTGTTCACCCCTGGAGACAGAGATTTGGCTCAGACAAGCACACCTCCTCCCCCTGCATGTACGTCTCGTTCCAAGTTAAGCTGGTTTTGACTCGCTCTAGTGGCTCATCACTTTATGCCATCACACAGAGCCTGGAGCTGGAGCTCTTTTGTCTGTTTGCCTTTCGAACATCATCAAGTCCACACACAAGATTGATTTATACACCTGTTTTTTTTTTTTTCTTAAGTGAAAGGTTGGAGTCAGAATTACTTATGGTGGAGGATGTGGGGGATGGAGGGTTGGTTAACGTAATGGCTCAACAACAGCTGAAAATAGAGCCTGTTGCAATAGGAGACAACACCTCAACCACAGACTAAGTCGAAGTCAAAATGACCGAGTTAAATCATTGCATCCTGTTACAAGTCATCACTATAAGCGAAAAGTCCCAAAGTGCTTCAGCAGCTGTAGCTGTGAATGACGAAATCCTTCCTGTTTTTTTTAAGTTGACCAGAGAAGCCGCCTTTTTTTAAAAAAAAGAAAAAAGTAATGTATTTAATTGACATATTGTTTGGGTACAGCATCGCCCTCAGGTTTTTAGTCACTTCATTGCAGCAGAATAATCACACAGAAAGAAATCTGGGAAAATAAAGCAACCTTTAAGCTGAGTTGACCATGAAAAAGGTTGATTTCTGAGCAGATGATTCAGGCAAATGATTGTTTGCCCATTTTTAGTTTTCTCAAACCGTCGCCCACATCTTTACGCCGTTTCAAACATTTCATGATGCTATCGACTCTAACAACATGATGTTGTGATGTTTGTGATGAAGGTTAAAATAAAAATTGAGATTTCCACAAAATCATCTTTTTTTTTTTTTTCCACAAACCCAACCAAAGCACAAGGTTCCAAACTCCATGACAGAAAAAAGTTTGGCATACCCCCTAAACAAATGGTTGACGATGCAGACGGGCTCTAGTGGTTGCTATGGAGACCTGCTGACCCCATGATGTCACTCCTTGCTTCCATTTCGTCACATTTGGCTTTGGAGATTTTTTATTCTTAATTTGGGTTTCTTATTTATAACACTTATTTATCAGGGTTCAAGTTGCTTCATTTTAATTTTTTTTATTACTTAAGAAAAGCTGTTTTTTTTTATCTCTTTTAGTAATTTTCTGATTTATGAAGATAAACATTTTTGTTTAGTACAAACTAATCTACATTTTATATTAAATTGAAGCCTACTAATTGTTTTTAAAGTGCTGCTTTTTTTACTAGGTTTTTTATCCCAAATTTAACTTTCTTTGAAAACATAATTTCATCACACTGATCACCTTCATGCTGATAGTAAACTGATCACTGAAGCACAAAGGACTGGAAAAGAGAACGTAGCTGCAGAGATTAGAGCTCGGTTCGGGTCGTCCAGTTATTGTGACCTGCAGTCCAGGTTCGACATCACGGCTTCATGGGAGCAGCGTCGGAGTCATTTCTCTCCCAGATTTTGACCAAAAGGATCTGGTGTCGTGTCATGTCTTATTTTAGCCAACAGATATAAAACCGCTTTCATCTTTCAACTAATTGGCTTCTGCTTCGCTCCGTCTGATTGCAGCAGAAGTTGGACATGGACTGTTCTTTTCCCTTAATCTAAGTCACATGACCAAGGAGCAAAGATTACATTTCTAGGCAAGAGCAGCAGTTCTGGCCTTTATTTTCTGCACTTTGAGCTGAATTTAAGACCTTTATTGAATCTGTTCATGAGGTTTTCTAACAGCACTACAGCAAAATGTTTCGCTCCACTGCAGCCATGATGAATACATCTCAATAACTTTTATCCAGTGAGACGACCTGAAGGGGCCTCGGCTCTGTGTGTGTTTGTGTGTGTTGTTCTCCTCTCTGTGTGCTCTGCCTGCCTGGCACCACAGCCATTACCCTCATGTTTGCATGTTATTGTTCCAGTTTTCCAGCCACTGAGCAGCAAACAACCTGAAGGAGTGGGGTTAATCATCGACAGCCTCAGCTGGAGAATTGCTGTACAGTGCAGATTGTGTGCAACATTTTCTTTAAAATACATATTGTATTGAAGATGGAGTCAAATGTGAGTCTGTGTTCTCCAGGATATCTAAACAACCGGAACTCCTGCTTTTATAGCGGCCGACTCACTTGCTGATTACCAGCTAAGCGTAGGTTTTATTATCAAGACCTTGCAAAACTTTGAGGTCAGAGAGCAACAAGTTTTTCATGGACAGCCTTTTTATGCCGACTGTTTTGATGGTGTATTTTCATGCACTTAAGGATATATTAAGAATCAAATTCTGAAAAAGAGACCATTATTTATATTATATCCAACAAACGCAACAACTGAAGGAAGACGTGTCTCATTTTTTACTCTAAAAGTAGAAAAAAAGCAAAAACCAACTCATTCATAAATATTTTACACCTTTATTAGATTAAGGAACAACATGCCACTCCTCCCCTTTGCAATATTTTTTAAAGCATCCTTTTAAAAGCATACTGCAGTAACAACAGCAGAATAATATTTGATGACCTCTAAACCTTCTTGTTTTTAGCATACATCCCGGTTCATATGGGACTAATAGGATAACTGTTTCTCCTAATTTGTCCTTTCTGTGCTGAAACACAATCTGCACTGACAATTTCCCAAATCTATCACCTCAGAGCGATTTCATCAGACCTCTCTGACCGACTCTGATCACATTATTGCAGTTAGAGGCAATCTACCAGCAAGCAAACAAAACGACACCATTGATTTGATGTGGACAAGATGAAGAAGATGATGAAGGAAGCATCTCAGCCTCAGTTAAAGCCATTACCACCGTCATTATCAGACCAATGAGTGTGATTATGTCTGATCACAGACGTTTTAAAGCCTCGCTGATTAAAAGGTGATTGATTAAAGGTGATTAAAAGGTGATTAAAAGGTGAAAAAAGGTCAAGAAGGAAACAATGTTCCTTTCCTCTTTTTGAGATACAATGAATGAACATTTGACTTTTCAAACATGAATGTTGATGTTTTTAAGACTTTACTGATTTTAATAAGGAAATGTTTAAAAGAAGAATAGAGAAATAATAGGAGGCTGGGTGCAAAGTGCAAAAGACAAAGACAATCAGATGAAAAAAGTCACAAAACAAGCAAACCAAACGTGGCATTGTTCCCCTCAATTTGCATTTATTTATTTTTGTCCTATTTTAAAATGTTCTGTCCTGATTTGATCATCTCCATCCCTAACAGATATCATTCCTTCCTTCAGGTCAAAGGGATTCTAGTTTGGTTTGCCATTTTACTCCTGTCTTTGCATGTCAGGTTTTTTTTTTTCATAGAAATATTTTTTAAGACAAATGACTCTGAAAAACAGAAACCTTTCAAATACAATTTAAATGTAAATTACTTTTGGTTATTTTGTCTTAAACCACCTTTGACCCCATTTATTTATTGGAATCACATAACCACATTTTGTTCAAAACATGCATTAATCATGTGATCAGTGTAAAGCTCTGTTGCATATATTTTGTCAAACCAAACAGCATCTTCGTTGTCATAATTTAAGACTTGGATAATTATTTATAATTGTTTCCTAATTTTGCAACACTGCAGCCATTTTTGTCTGTAGATCCAACATGACACACTCGGTTCCTAGTTTTGGACATTTTTAATTGAAATATTTTCTCTAAATATTAGCTAGCAGTTCTGATTCTTTGAATGTCTTTTTTTTATTGGACATCAATCTAAAATGTACTATTTCAGTGAGCATCTCCATATTAAAGGCTTAACAGAATATTGGGTTTTAGTTTATTTCAATCATGACTAGAAAATACAAGTAAAAGAAACAAAAACTTAACATTTAAATATGACAACGTTCAAAAGCAACATTCAGTTTAACAGCTGAATATTGTGAAATTAAAGTAAAACATATAAAACACAAATAATCTGTCTCATAATAATCTGTCAGCAGCTATTAGGCCATTAAGTCATTGAAAGGTTAGACTCGTCAAAATAATGCATCAATCTTTTCTTACTATTCTTAAAAAAATGTTCTGTTTTTCATGAATGAGAACAAAGTGTGGTTTCACACTTTGTTGATGGATTTTAATTTTATTATTTTACACATACCACCATTACAAGTAAACAGAAGTTACGTCCTAAAATAGAGACTGTCTGCAGCCGGAGAGGCATTTTGTGGCTTGTTCAGAGATAATGACGCAGCATCAGCCCTCAAATTATCCATAATAACTAAACTCTGTCTCTCATGATGACCGACTAAGCGTTGTCCAGGGAAGCTGCTCTGCTGCAGCAAAACGTCAACGAGCTGCTTCCTAATGGCAAAAGCACATGGACGGTGTAGAAGCTCCTTCCCGCTGATAAACGCAACAAGACCAAACATATTTTCTACAGAGTCAAGGAAAACCGCATCCATTTTTGAAAGACTTAGAAAAAAACATCTGATTTCTGTGTGACTGGAATTTATTTTTTTTATTTTTTAAATTTAGATAATGTAATCAGAGTGCTGGGGAACTTTTTATTAGTAATCCATGACTTTCCTTATATGGGATACAAATGTGGAACGTCACAGACGCTATTGTTTCCAGTAGTAATTTGCAGGAAGAAGACCCACAGTCATCCTGTTCCCTCACACAGTGAGCAGGATGGGGAATAAGGTAAAGAAATCCCCACATTTCACTGCTGGCTGGGAAACTGCAGCAACTTAGGGTCACCCAGTCTCCATGACAACCATGTGACATTATTTACAATCCAGGGTTCCCTTCAGCGTATTGTAAGCCTGGCGGGCCACCATGCTTTACCTGCCTAAGTATTACTCATTTATTTTAGTTTTTAAAGTCGGTTGCATTTTCTAAGACTTTATAATCATTAATCTTCCAAAAAAACACAATTATCAAGTGATATTTTCAAATGTCCTGTCAACCTTAAGCGTTTTTAGCTCAAAAACATGGCAGAAGGATCAGCTCCAGCCGATCCTCCCACACAACCTCCCTTCTAATACCACCCTGGGCAACCACCCACATCGAAACCCCATCATTGCCTCCTTCTAATGTATTACAGGTGAAAACCAAGTTAATGTTGCCAATGTTGATTTTATTCAATTTCAATCTAAATTGTGCCCTTTGAATAAATGTAGTGGTTGAATTTTTTTCCTCCGCGTCTGTGAATCAATGTAATCCCTGCCATTTAATCTTATCTGTGTGGGTCAGTCGTTCAGGAAGTGTTTCAGTGTCAGCCAGGTGGAATTCATATTAAATCCCTAGAGATGCTTTCAGAGTAAAAACGTGTCGGACAACAACGATAATCCTGCTGCTGAAAGCCTCTGTTCTGCCGGAGCGACCTTGACTGACATAACAACAACCCTCCCTGCTCTGAATGCACTGCAGCCCAAGCTGTGCTCCGATAAACTCCCACCTCTGAATGAAGATGTGAGATGAAACATTAAGTTAAAAAAAAAAAAAAAAGAATCTGAAGAATTATTTTAAAAAGGAACACACAAAACATTTGGTGTTGCTTTATATCATTTAATTTAGTTTTAGTTATTAAAAGATGTTTTCATTTGACTGAAGTCAGATAACATGTAAATGGATCTCAGTAATTAGATTGGAAATGTATTTTTTGTAATAACAGAAAACATTCAGACTCATTGCAACACGCTGCCCCACTGTCAGGCCTGTATGACAAGCACGTATTTTTAATTCTGGTGGCTGCAACCAATGAAAACCCGGTTGCTGAGAAAATTAAAAGCTGACATGAGACAGAGAAAAGGAAAAGAAAACATTTTAATTCAGAAGTGCTATTTTAAGGCCGTGTTGTTTGGTAAATAATGAATTGCGCTAAAGAAGCTGGCTGTTTATAGAGTGCTGTATCTAAGCATATAAATGGAAAACTGAGTGGAAGGAAAAAGTGTGGCATTGAAAAATATGGAACTGCAGATTTGAGCAAATCCAACCTGGACTTCAGTAAATCTACAGACTAACTGTCTCGTTCGAATAAAGCAGTGATGCACTGAGCTGTCAGCGAACCGCGCAGCGTGGAAAGTGACTCGTGACGTCTGTGTAAAAAAAAGAGAAAAAAGCTAAATTTAGAAGCTGCCTTTCTGCTGCGTCCTGAATAATAACTGAGGGTCGGTGAGGCAAAACTTGGGACAGGAGATGAACTGAGACAGAGCGCAACTGCCAGGTGAGGAGCTGCTGCCTAGAAAACGGCTTTTGTTTATTTTGTGTGTGCTTCAAGCAGATCTGTGAACAGTTGGTAGCTGAGGGAAGGAAAAGAAAATTACAGAAAGGGAGGGTCCCGAAGAAGAAAAACAGACAGGAGGAGGCAGACATGGGGCGGTGCTATAATGTTTTTATATGAAGGGGAAGTATGGATATGAATCAAAACACAAGTCCTTCTGTCTAAACTCTGGAGGACAGAAGAAGAAGAAGACCAGGCTGTCGCTGCTGCTGCTGGTTTCCTGATGATGGTTGTGCCTGTTCTCACGTTTGGGACCAGGACGCTGTGAAAGCTTTAGAAAAAGAAATATTGATTATCTTGAGAACAACTTTGAATCGCGCACGAATCACGAATAAACCGAATAGTAATCGGAATATGTGCTTCTTTGCTTCTCTTGCCGTTCTGCCGGTGCGTAATTACTCCAGCCAGGTAAAATAAAACCATATCTCCAGGCTGTTTTGTGAATTGCGGCTTATTTCCTACTGTCCTTTACAAAAAAAAAATGTTTTATTTCGTCTTCAAGCCCTAACAGCTTTACTGAAAAGCTGCTGACGTCGCAAAAAAAAAAAAAACAAAAAAAAACCTGGCAATCCTTCCTCTTCAGATAAAGAGCGGCACGTTTCAGTGAACATTGTCCTGTGCGCAGGGGGGACGTGCGCACAAGGCGATTCACGCGCAGTGGGACAAGCATCAGGTGCCGTGCGGAGGAAGGAAACAAGACAAGTTGGACAATAAATCTAAAAAAAAAAATATATATATATATAGAGAGAGAGAGAAATATAAGTGAATCAAAATGACGGACGGACCAAGACAACGGAGCAGCACGGCGGGCTCTGCCAAGGATGCGGCCGCAGAGAAGGAGTCTGGGGGAGTTGCGCTCAAGAAGGAGATCGGACTCGTGAGCGCATGTGGGATCATAGTTGGTGAGTGAGTCCCTCTCTTTACTACATCCTTGGTGTGTTTCTGTGTTTGCTAATAAAAAGTGAAGCCCAACGAGGGCGTCCATGCTGTTAGATTTACCTTCTCTTTTTAATCACTAAAAAGAGAAGAGATATCTGCTTTTAATGAGAATGCACTCACTCACTCACTCACTCACTCACTCTGCTGCTCAGGATTTGTCAACCAAAGGAAGTTAGAGGCACATGACTCGCTGGCTTAAAAGTCTGTTTGCACAACTTGAAACTGATTTATAATTTTTTTTTCCCCATCCTTCTTTGCCAAACTTCAGACTGTATGAATCATATTTGTGTGGACGCCCATCGGTTTTAAGTTAGATTTTAATGAAGAAAAGATCCCCTCTGTCCCCCAGAATGGTACTGCCACCCCCATGCACCATCACTGAGATGATGCATTCAGGGGGATGTGCTTTGTTTGTTTTCCATCACTCATGTCGTTCTGTACGGAGATGAATCTTTAATCGGTCCCATGTATGGACGCAGAGGACTTCCTGTTCAACCCAGCTTCCCACTTTTCCACATTCGTAGACGTAAATCTTTTCCCCATCAGCAGATTCTCCCTTTGCATGTTTGGAGTTGTGTGTGTGCTTCGAGTAGAAACACACACACAACTTTCAGTTACTGTCCATCTTTTCATTCTCAGATGATGAAATCATCTAAAAATGGAAAGCTCAGTTTGGGGATGTTCAATGCCGTGGATTCTCTTTTACAAACACAAAATCTTACCAAGTGTTTCCGTCTTATTTCTAGAGCAAATATCTTATTACAAGTAACTTTTCAGCGACATAAAGCACATTAATATCTTCATATTTATAAAAAAGTACTAGTTCCACTTGCAGACGATTTCGCTTATAACTAGTATATAAAACAATCTCCTATTGCTTGCTTAGAGTTATTTTTGTCTTATTTCAAGTGTACTAAAATATTTGAACTAGAAACAAGACCAAAAACGCTTGGTAAGATTTTGTGTTTTTACAGTGTATAATAACTTAACCCTGCTTTAAATTTCTCCACCAGGATTTGTCTGGTCTTCATGAGCACGCTTGTTCGCTGAGCCTCTCTAACAAAGGTCTGAGATGTTTACAGAACAGCTGGATCGATGCTAAGGTTAAATTACATGCATACGGACTCTATGCAGCAATTAAACATGACAAAAAGTGGAAAAAATGTTTACGTGTTTGGAAATTTTTTGCATGGCACTGTAGGTCACGGAGAGTGAGCTCAGCCTGGTTAATGGGTGTCAAATTGATCCACATTGTTTCATTTAGCATTTTGATCTTTTTCCTGCAAGCTTTTGCTGCCAAAGTGCAATCAAAAGGAGTTTTAACACATATTTTATAGTAAAATTCAAGAAAATGCTCTGAGACTTTATTGGCACCATTTGCTTTTAAGCATAGCTTAGCACAGAGTCGGTCTAATGGCAGAGAGAGGGTGACGGGACTGAACTGTGGTTTCAGTCAGGCTGAAACAATCCCGAGGACAAACATGTAAAGATAACCCCATCAGGCTGATCAATAATGGCTGGTGGGCCTAAACATGCTGCAGGATGTCCAGACAGAGCGAGGCTGGTTGTCACTGGATGGGAGGGGAGAGGAGGTGACTCATCTTTGTGTTTCCAAGGTAACAAGAGGAAAGAGGCGGGGGGAGTCAAGGTGACGGCGAGAGTGCGAACGGCACAATGTCTTCCCAGGAGGTTTGCTGACAGAGGAAGAGCGAGAGAAGAAATAGAAAGATATGGAAAGCAACAGTCAGGAGGTTTAAATGCAGTTACTGCTTATTGAGTGAATTGTTAATGCGTGGAGCAGCCTGCAAGACAAACCTAAAACCATCAGACCTCTTCTACTTGATTTGACCAAATATATTGATTGTCAAACACAAATCTCATCTCAGGATCATCTCTCCCAAAATCCACCAGGCTTGTTTGTGAAGTTAGAAGAAAGATTTGATGTTTGAAGCGCAGATGATAAAAGTAATATTTCATGTAGCTGTATTCTCACCACCACTCCAAATTTTTTTTATCTCACCTTTATTTTGCCTTTTCTTTTTATTCAGCTGTTTTTATGCTGTGCACAAATCATTAAATCGCAACAATTTCACACAATCAAAATGTTCCTTCGCAAGTTCACCTTTCAGATGGTGACCAATTCATCAATTAAGTGGCTTAAAATGACAAATGAAGTAAGAACATTAGATACATATCCAATTTGGGATCACATATATTGATCTGAGTAGAAAAATCACATTTTAGACAGGCATTAAAAGTCAGACATGGTCATATTTAGACAACTTGGGCCACGTTTTGCCACAGTGAACCAGAAAAGGCGTCGATAAAAATAGCAGGCCATGCAAGAAACTCTAAACGTGTTTGACAATGGAAATGGAATGAGGTAAAAAAATAGATTAGTAGGAATAGTAGAGTGGAGGATCCGTGATGCTGAGGGTCTCGTTTCACTAACAACTTTACTGAAATATCCCATTGATTCTACGAGTGGCTTGAGAACGGATCATATGTAGGTAAAAGCCAAATAAACTAAGAATATGTGTGCAACTCAGCAGAGAAATGCTTCAACAGACTCAAAACGCCCTTTTTCCTTGACTATTGCAGTAATGAGGATATACAGAAAACAGGAAATTATTCAAAAAGCTTGTGCAGAGAGGAAGGTTTCTGTGTGTGTGTGCGGTAACTTTGTGAAAACATGTGAACACCCAGTAATAAGAGAATTTTTTTTATGCTGCTTTGATTTGGCTGATAAAATAACATTTAAGCCCACAGCTGTTATCTGGAAGATATATTCCTGTGGCCCCCAGAAATAGCTACAGTGGGCCGGATTTGGCCTGAGGGCCTCGAGTTCTAAGTAATAAAACTTACTCAGTTTTATTATGACTATTATTATTTTTAGGTGTGAGATTATGCAGCTACAATAAAAAAGGAATTTCTTTCAGGCATCCTGGCCAGGAGGGACAATTAGTGCGTCTGGCACAGCAGACACAGGAGAGTTTATGAGAGCAAATAGCTTACAAATCAGAGTATTAAAAATATTAGCATAGTTTTTAACAAGAGATAACGGTGCGTCCGCGCGCGTATTGAAGCATTAGCTCCATCTGTTCTTAGTATCAGTGCTGCATCACTTTGTCTATCTCTCTCCGTTCATCTGAACGGTAACAGAGACGTCAGCAGAACTGGGCCTGACAGTCATTCCAGCACCGAGGATTTTACAGAGTCGCTGCAGAAGAACAAATTACTTTGTCCTTCACCAAAGTAGCCCAGTCCGGTCAGGTCGTCACGTGCCAGAGGGATGTGAGCTGAGGTGATGTGGAGGATGCGTCGAAAGGCATCGAGTGCACAAGGACTTCAAACGCTTTTTTATGGTCTGTTGTGTGCTTTTATCTAACAGGTGATCCAGTGACGCATGGCGTCGTGACATGCAGATTGCAAGTTAACTTTTGGTCACTCAGCATTATCAGAGTCTTCTGATAATGATGTCTTATTCACTTCTGTGGTTTACAGTGCCCTGCTGAACTATCTACACATCTCTAGCGTTTATTACAACCACAAAATGTAAAAGCATGTTAGTGGGATGATACAAAAACTGCATTCTGAGCATCCAGTTTTGGCTCCTTGTTGTTCGTAAGCCTGAGGTTTCTTACTGCTGAGTCCACACTGCGTTTCATTTCTCTTATAGGTGTCATAACTTCACTGAGGAATCAACAGTTTCGTTAAATTGTTTACGCATCAGCATGCAGATTCTCCATTTTAATGAATTTTTACAGCAAAACTTCACTAAAATTAATTGCAATATGTTTGTTTTCCTTCTCCTGACCTACAAGCTGCAAATAAATCAAGTTTCCTCTATAGTTAATTTGTTTTAGATTGGATGGTGCTATCACAATGTCCTTCTGAGACTGAAGGCTTGCTGCAGCTATAAAGAAAACCAAAGTTCAACACAAGCAGATATGTGCTCTTCTGTGAAACAGCAGTGCAGTAATAAAGAAAAAAAAAGTGGATAATAATTGTGTGAAACGACGTTCTGCTGCTCTTTGTGAAAAGAGGAACGCTAATATTTCTGAAAGCAAGTAATCAGATTAATTCTTTGCTGATCTACTGCTTCTTAAAACCGACCTGAACCATGTTCAGTTAAAGTCCAGACACATGCAGCCTGGTTGGGAGCTGTTTTAACAAACCAAAGAAAAAAAAAACAAGACAGAAAATGCACCTAGAGAGAAGTTGGAAGGAGAACAGGAAACGCCACGATTTCCTCGCAGTCAGCAGTTTGACTCACGTCTGTGCAGAGCCACACATGACCGCTGGACGCCCAGCATGCAGACTCGGTCACTTCTACAACACATCCTGCAGAGTCAGTCCATTCAGGTCAGCAGAGGTGGTAAACCTAACCAAAGTTTGTCTTTGGAAAAAGCAAATCAGAGATGGCGGAAGCCGCGAAATCGTGGGCTGAGTTAGCACATTTAGAGTGTCAAAGGTCATGCACTGTAGTCCTGTCCTCTTATAAAGATGTCAAGCTAATCAAGGGAAGTGATGGCTTTTTGTTCTTTTAACCTGCAAGTGAAGTTGCGTAATCAGGCAAGTGACCTCACCATCTTCAAACTTTACCTGTAAAGTTTCTGGTAAAATCTTTAAATCGTTCATTTTATGTGTCTAGACACTTTTAATCCAGAGAATATACTTTTGTAGGGTTTAAAACAAACGCTTTAGTTCTCTGACATTAATAGGTTGCATACCTTACTACACTTTATGGTCAGGAGTGACAGGAGACCAATAATGTGACACTATCATAATAACTCTGACTTTTGAACCCCTGCAGCCTTTCAGCCAATCATCCGGCTCGTTGGATTCAAAGCCAGCGACCTTTGACTCCTTGCTGCCTAATGCAGAGTGAAATCCCGATAAATCCTGAATGTCCCCCGCTGGACGCTCCTCAACTCCTCTCGCCGTAGCGGCATGGCAGGCTTTCATGTCGGCCAATCAGCGTTCCCTCCAAAACGTCACTTTGATGCTCAGCGGTTCTGCCAGAATATTCTGCCTCCACCTTTAATCCCTCTTTGCACTCGTTCACCCCTGCTTTCTGTCGTTCACACATCTCTGCTCAGTCAGCATAGCACATCCCCTGTTTCTTTTTTTTTAACTCTCTTCCGTTTGAGTGTGCTAATCCACTGCCTGATTTTGAGTTTGCTTTTCTGCTTAGTTTAGCTGATGTCTGCTAATATGGCAAATTAAACAATGACACCATCCTCTTTAAAAAGTTGGACAAATGTGAAAGAAAGTGATGGTGAATGAGAAGTTTGAAAAGTTTGGAAGTACCACTAGCTGAAAAAAAAGTCACAAACACTTTTCTTCTTAAACCTGCACTGAAAGCCGTCTCCCCTCCCCACCAGGTAACATCATCGGCTCGGGTATCTTCGTCAGTCCGAAGGGAGTGATGGAGAACGCCAGCTCTGTGGGCGTGGCCCTGATCGTCTGGATCATCACGGGCATCATCACTGCCATCGGAGCGCTGTGCTACGCCGAGCTGGGTGTCACCATTCCCAAATCAGGGGGCGACTACTCCTACGTGAAGGACATATTCGGAGGCCTGGCTGGGTAACCGTGCACACTCAGACATCCATACGTCACCGTCCAGAGACATTTACGTGTTACAGAAAAAGGTAGAGGTGAGGAGAAAGGTTAAAAAAAGTTATGATGCATGTTTAGGCCCAAATTATGAAGTTATGGACTTTGGATCCATTCTCATCCATTACATTCTCGAAACAAGATGTCCGTGACATAAAAAGTGTGTACAGCTTATATCTGAAAGCCAGGTCCTAAATAAATCAGAGTTCTGATACAAGGCCTGAAATACACACTGTTTTATAGCTGATCAGCTGTTTTATCTAATAGTTCTGTGCTAGTTTTGCACTAAAAGTCTGCTGTCACACTTTGCTACGCTAGTGTTTTCCATTGGTTTGACTTTGTGACAGACAGTTGTTAACGTGGCTAAAGATTTAAAGATTTACAGACGCTGGGGTGAAAATGAGTCAAAACAATAACAAAAATCAAGCAAATCTTTTAAGGAACTTCATGGAAGTCCTGCACGGTTCAAGACGTTTCTTTGCTCCAACACACCTGAACTAAACGGATCATTAACTGGTGTTGGCTCACCACATTCACCGGGCGACATCCAGTTAGGGGGTGTAGGACCTATTTCCAAAAAAAGAAAAGAAAAGTAAAACAGAAAACAAAAGAAGAGAAAAGAACAGGTTATGCCAGCTAAACTTTTAACAACCTTTTATTTAAGACATGGTCGGGGCTAAATTAGACTATTTCAAAATGCACAAAAAATAAAAAATAAATTTGGTAATTGATCATGAACATTTAGAGATTTTCTAAAACATAGATTGATGAAAGCTCTACTCTAGATTACTAGGGGGTCATAGGTCAAAGCAGAACCACCACTGATAACTGATAAGCATTTGTACATTTTAATAATAAGTGGACGGGGTAGTTTAGTCAGAGAAACATCTTACTGGATGGGAGTAGCAAATATAAACACAGGAAGCAGATGCTGTGTGTGTTTCTGGTCACTATTGTTGTGCTTTTGGTTTCCGGTGTGATGGAGACTTGTGTGTAGGTGAAGATACACCACAAGGAAGAGAAAGGGTCTCTTGCATGAACTTTACTTCTTCCAGTAACAGATGAGTTTCAATGGCAACTGAGTGGTTCAAACGTAAGAACTGTGTCGTTTCCAGCCTTTGGCTCAGACAACATTTAGTAATTAAGAGCCGTAACCAACAACAGAACAGGAACAACGAATCTCGCAACACTAGCCTTGCATCCAGAGCTGTGTTGCATTTACTGGTATAAACTAAATTAAAAAAATACAAAACCAAGAGTATAGTCTAATAAAGTTTAACCTTCCTTACATTATTAATAGAAATCAATGCGATGAATGGATTTGGAGAAAACATCTTGAAAGTCACGTACAGCAGGACATTATGCTTTACGGAAAAGACGCACTGCTGTTTTATTTTGTAGTTTGTTTACTCTACCGCATCCCACAATGCAAAGCAAACCTGGCTAGAGAATGGCGTTCCTCAAACCAAACATTGTTTTAGGCGCACTAAAAGCTTCAAAGTGAAATTGCGGGACTTCACCTGAGGATCAGAGTTGGGGAAGGATGTTCGATCCAACACATGTGCACATGACTGAAGGTGACATCCATGCCTCTTTATGTCCATCCTGAAAGCCTGTAAAAGCTCGGGAATCGTGCAAAGCAGCACAATCAACATTACAAAACAGTCCGTCTCGTTGGAGTGGATTTCACACGCCGCCTTCCTGGGACCGGACTGTAAACATGGATCTGAGCATTGTTTTTGCTTCCAACTATCCTAAGAACCCATAGTATCAGGGAGGAATTTGACCAGACATAACAGCCACAGCTTATTTTCATAGAGCGAGAATCAATACACTTCAATGAGCCTCCAGAGACTTTGTAGCTTGTGGCGTCAGAAGCTCGGTTTGAAGTGTTTCCCTGTGCCCCCCTGTTTGACATAAATAAACTAAGTTCCAGCGGTGATTGTTTGTGTTCTGCTGCAGCTTTTGTCTCCATGTGTTCATGTGCAGCATGTGTAGGTGGGCCGGGTCCAAGGTGTGTCTCCATGTTTGTTTGAGAAGGCTGAAAAGGTTACATCTCCCCCCGTTTCTGCAGCCGGCCCAAGATTAGTTTGTAGTGGACAAATGAAAGGATATTAGCTCAGAAACAAAGAGGCATTGTTATTTCACTGAGGCTTATTTAACATCAGATGAGGTGTAGAAAATGTGCATTTGTATTCAGCTCCCTTCAATCTGAAGGCTGTAAATGGGAAGGAGAGACTCCATGGTCGCTCTGCAGAGATTCAGCTTTCAGCAGGACAACAAATCTAAATATAAAGCCATCCTTAACTAATATATAAAGATTTCTATTTGGATAAAATTATCCATTATGCATCACTTTTTGTTGCTCTGACCTAAAATCTGTCTGAAATATTTAGAATTTGTGAAAATTAGTGTGGATATCAGTACCAAGAAGTGGAGCCGGCATTAAAATACTTTCACAAGCTCTATCTTTATGACTTATTTTGGACAGAAAATAAAACTAGTTTAATGACATTTTAAATCATTTGAGACACTTTTCACATGACTCTAATGTCTAAATATCTCAGGATTACTAAAAAAAAATAATAAAATCTTATTTTCTAAATTTACATTAGTGTCTTTTATTGGATCGCTTTAATAATTCTTCCATTATAATATCGCTCTATATGGACTTGTTCACCCTTGATATTAAAATACCTGTGAAAAAATACTTCACTTTTAAGGTACTTCATTTCTAAAAAGGTTTTTAATGACTGGGTTTTGTGTTACACTTATTTGTGTGTGAAAAACATTTATTATCCCCAGTTTCTGCAACTTTTTTTTTTTGTTGTTTTTCTCAATTTTTTTTTTTATTAAAGTCTAAATCAGATTCATGGCTAAGAGTGAATACAAACATGTCTCAAATGCTTTTTTTTCTATAGCTATTTGTCTAGTTCCTGATATTTGTATTATTTTTCCACTTTATGAATTATTTTGAAGAAGAATCCCTGGATACTTTCCAGTTTATAGGATGAAAAAAATGTCTTAAAAACAAATAACGATGCTCAATGTACAATGTAGAGAGTCGTCTTTGATTAATAAAATATTTATTACAGAAGATATTTAGCTGCCATCAGCAAATCCTCTGCATGAGCTTTAATACATTCAGTGTAAAAAAAGACCTTGCCATGTTTCTGAACAAAGAGTTGAGGTAAAGTTGCAAAACAGAACAAAATGTGCATTAAAACAAAGAGAACAGTTAATGTAGGTCTCAGCTCTCGTGTCTTTTATCTGCTCTGGTTTCTCAAGTCAGATGTAATGATCCCAGCATGAGCTTTTAGGGAATTTCATGGAAGTACAACATTCCTGGTTTGTCCTATTGAACTGCGATAAACCCCAAAACGCTCTTCTTCTGTCCTTCATCTCATTTAATCAGCCTGAGTCTCACTGTTTGCTTCCTTTGCTTTGTTCCTTGGTTCGCTTCGCTCTTATTCTTATCTGAATAACCAGAGTCAGCTGGTTCGCTGTTTTTCAGAGGGCTAGTGAACGTCTTCTTCTTCCTGCTCTGGTTTCTATAAGCTGCTTAATGTCTGTTAATTTGTTTGTGGTGAGACTTTTACGTGTTCTGATGAAGCTTCTTGGTTCTTGTGAAACAAAGTGAGAAGGAGCAGCGACCTGAGGTAACCTCAGCTGCTGTTTCACTTCACCAGCGAGAGATAAAAATGGGAGGAAGTCTCTGCTGACTACAATGCAGTTGGTCAGAACAACAAACAGCTTAGTGTGTTACAACATGGGATTTCCCCGTTGCGTTTCTTCTCAGAGCTCTCATAGCGACATCCACATACAACGGTTTATTTATCTTGTTTAAGGTTTCTGATCTTACATTGTTTTTGCTTTGGTCTATTGGTGAATCAGTGTAAATTTGCTGGACTGGAGTCAAAACAAAGCAGAAGAACACAATACCTTAAATAACATCCTTGAGTTGCATTTGTGTTTTTATTGCTGTGTGTCTTTCCTGGTAGGTTCCTCCGGTTGTGGATCGCCGTGCTGGTCATCTATCCCACCAACCAGGCTGTGATCGCCCTGACGTTCTCCAACTACGTCCTCCAGCCTCTGTTCCCCACCTGCTTTCCACCGGAGAACGGCCTGAGGCTGCTGGCTGCCGTCTGTCTCCGTGAGTAACACGTCTGGTGCACAACAAGCATGTTGGTTTTTTTGTTACCAATCTAAACACAGAAGTCTGTAAAATCTACTGTGACAAGAAAACCATTTGCTGTTTTCATACGGCATACTGACAGTCACCCAGGGCGGCATCAGAAAAGGGGTGGAAGGGGCTGCAGGAGGAACATGTGAAACTATAATCTAAAACTTATCCTGTGACGTCTTTCAGCCAGAAGCTGCTACTGCCTTTAGTCGTTCTCAAGCAATAAAGCCGCAGGGATGCAATTTTCAAAACCTGGGATGTTTCTGCTGCTGTAGCGAGGAAGTGGTTGATACAATTTATGCAACAACCACCGTCAACAATGAAAAAATTGTTTCAAATTATTTATTTATTTATTTAAAAAACAAATAAACAAGATAACACGGTTTTACAGACATAAGGAGTATTTGAAACTCAAAGAGCTCTAAGTATGAAAAAGATGGTCAACTAAAGGGTCAGACGTCTGTCAGGTCTGGGGTCAAGCCTTTTCTATTTGCTATTTCTTGAACCAGACTCTGTATTTTGAAATCTCCAGAGAGACTTTGTGCTCTACTTCAGCTAATAAGCTGGATTTTGTGGTTTGGTCCTAATGAGCTCTTAGAGTGACCCAATCAGAAGAACTTGTTTTCATTAATGTCAAGCTGTTTACACCTAGAACCACTTGCAGCCGCACTGGACCCTGTCATATAGAACAAAGCAACAGATCATGAGGATCTACCACTTTATATTCTTTATATTAAAAGAATATATAATTAAAGTCTTTGGTTAAACATTAAGCTCCTTTAATCCTACGAAGTGACAATATTTGAGGAACACACTGCATAAGACTTCATGAATCAGACAAATTTCCCGAGGTCAGTTCAGTTTTGTTACTGATTTTTGTTTTAATTTCGTCCCAGCCTCCTCTTGCATGTAAACAAACCATTTCATATGCATGTCCTCAACCACTGTGTGAACATATGTTTCTCAGTAGTCGCATCTTTGAGAAACTACAGAGATAAATGCTGTTTGTAGTTCACTACTCTCTGAAGGTTTTGTATTACCTCCTACTTTCAGGTACGAGATAACAGGCCTATTTATTTGCTTAGCAGGCCTGGGATTTACATTAAGCTGTTAAACATGGCACTATCATTCATGTACTGATCTGGAGAGTCCAAAACTATTCAAAGTCACTGGAATACACAAATATATGCATTTTGGCCTTGTTAAGAAAATCCATACACCCTTGTCCCTTAGTGAGGTCGGGAGGTGCTGGTGTCTATCTCCAGCTGTCATTTCGGGCGAGAGGCGGGGTCACCCTGGACAGGTCGCCAGTCTGTCGCAGGGCAACACAGAGACACACAGGACAAACAACCATGCACACACACTCACACCTAGGGACAATTTAGAGAGGCCAATTAACCTGACAGTCATGTTTTTGGAATGTGGGAGGAAGCCGGAGTACCCGGAGAGAACCCACGCATGCACAGGGAGAACATGGAAACTCCATGCAGAAAGACTGGGGCTGGGAATCGAACCCAGGCAACAGCCCTACCAACTGCACCACTGGGCAGCCCTATTAAGAAAATATGACTTTATATTTGTTGCCCACTGCATGTTATTGCAGAGGAACATCAGAGGAACGCAAACAAGGCTGAACAAATGATGACGAGAGGAGAGCGAGCGGTTATTACATGAAGAGAAACGCAGAAATGTGGAGGTGTTTGACTGAAAGTCCTCATCAGTTCACAGACACGAGTCAAATTCTGCAGGCGGCCTACAGACACAGAGAGAGAGAGACTGGCGTGAACGCGTCAGAGTGAGCGGATTGTTTTCACTGTTGCGCGATTTATTGCATTTTTACTTTTATTTTTATCTTGTTTGGAGTGAATTCGTAAAGCAGATTTGTAACACTTCAGGCGAGACTCGGGTTCGTGCATGTTGCTGCATAATTAACAGAAAAACAAGAGCGAGTGCAACTGGAAAAACTGGAGCTGTCATTCTCATTTTCACACAGCTCAGGTCTCTCCTCAGCGTTCAAGGTGAAGTCTTTATCATGTGGAGGCGTTTGTTGTGCCCAACGTCTCCTACTGTAATGAATGAAGTATGTGGATCAAAACTTTAGAAGTGGCAGAAAGGTTAAGAGGAAATGCTGATAAGAAAAGTGACTTTCAAAGCCAGAGTAGGTTTCTCTCAAACACCTGTGATGGTCTACTATTAATACTACTACTATTACTTTTATAAAACCAGTAAAACTTTCTCAGTCAAGCTTTGTGGTTAGCTCTAAAACAAAGAGATCTCACACGGGGAAAGATCGCATCCAGTGGGGCTAATTGCTCAAAGAGAAAACCACCCGCCTCAGCAGAATCTGCACCGTCTGAACACTCTGTACCTTTTTATACTCATGACACATTGACCTACATTTAGTTGACTGCCTTGTCCCGTTTTTGAACTCCTTCATTAAAAAAAAATGTGTCACGTTGTGTAACAAATTACCCTGGGATATCTTTAAAATCAGATCGGCATTTTTACAGCTGCTCTCTGGGACACATCTTGTAAAGCTGCTTTTGGACACAAAGCAACAAAACTGAGTGTTGCTAATGATGTTTCCCCTCTCGTCTGTCTGCTCTTCTTGCTTAGAGCAAAAGTAGGTGAGCGGCTGGATCCTCTCAGTGAACTGTGATGTCACCGATGTTTATAAGATTCACGAGCTGAGTCTGTTTATCTCATCATGTTTTTGCATGTCTGGATTTGCCCAATTTGAACCATCTGAATCGTTGCTTATTTGTTTGCAGGAAATATCCTTCACAATCTATTCAGAGAGATGCCATTTAACGTTGAGCGACAGTTAAATCAGTTGAGAAAAGTGTCATCATTTATTTGTAGCTACGGCTCTTAAGTTTAAAGCAGGACTTTATGAAATGATACGTTTTGAACTTGTCAAAAACCCTTTTAAAGCAGTACCACAACACTAGTTGGACTGTCGCCATCTGTTACACATGGTAGCAAAAAAAAAAAGAGGGAGAGAAGCAGACACATTTTTACCCATTTGTAGTGAGTTAAAAATGTTTGGAGTTATTGTTAGATCCAGTTTCCAGAGTCAGAGAGTTGGCGCCTATCAAACCTGCCGCATAACTTATTCCGATTTCTCAAAGGAATTGTTGACATATTGACAAGCTTTGTTTTTTATATCGAGCTCTCGAGGAAAATGTAAACACAGAAGCTGTTTTACTCATTAGACAAAAAATACATGAGGAAAAAAGTGTTCGACCTGAAGAAAAGGGTATTTCACTTTTGGCTGAAATACCTTTAGGGAGAAGCTGTGACATCAGTCAGAGTAAAGTTTGCTGTCAGCTGTCTCACGGCTGAAGTCACACACCATCTGAATCAGACCAGTATCCGGGCTTTGACTAGGACACAGTCCATTTTGGTCTTACTGGCACATTGCTTCATTTTTTTTTTCTCTCTCGTTGTTGTTAACTTGCTCAACATGTTCTTCTTTTTAACTAAACCTACACTCAGCTCCATGATTTGTCTTCAAGCTTATACAGCAGTCAGTAACAGAGAAGGTGGATGCCTATTATATCCACTGTGGGAGCAACAAATCAACAACCGTGTTTACAAGTTGTGGATTAAAAGGTTTAGCCTGTAATTACTTTAAGTAGGCCTGCTTGAGAATTACTAAGTTGTGCTTTTACTTCCCTTGCCTGTCAGCCATAGGCTGGCCTCGCTGCTCTGCTTTGCATCCTCCCCCCCTTTTCCTTTAACCGCAGCTGTAATTTTATTTGGAGAGGAAAATACCCTCACAGTTAAAGTCCCACACTAGGAGCCTCACAGAGCGTGCTCTTATGAGTCTGGATCGCCTATGTGTCTTTGTTCCCTGCAGTGGCAGCTTCAGAGTTATTTAATGTGATGAACTTAATCCAAGCAGGCCCTCTCATTTAATGGCGCCCTTTTGGTTCAAGCCCAATGGCCTGTTTAACTCAGCAGCATACAGCAAGTCCAATTTTGTTCTGTGTGTAGAGAAATGCAAGCTAAAAGTCACAGAAAGGCATGCAGGTGGGTAGCAGATGGTTCTTCACTTTTACAAAATACGGCAACATAATTTATAATTTAAACTCTAATTTAAAGTCAGTTAAAACATATTTCCAGATTTCTATCCTGAACATAATACAACCTCTAATAACAAAGCTTCCAATAACACATAATTATGTAATGTAAAGGATTAATATCATGCATAAGAATTAGGATTTAATCCTAAACTCTACATTTTCCTTTCCTTTCTTTTTGTTTAGTGCTTCTGACCTGGGTGAACTGCTCCAGCGTGCGATGGGCCACCAGAGTGCAGGACATCTTCACCGCCGGCAAGCTGCTGGCCCTCGTCTTGATCATCATCATGGGAGTCGTTCAGATCTGCAAGGGTGAGCTTACCACTGCCATCTGTGCTCACCAGAGGACCTACAGTTTGCATGAAGTAACACCTGAAACCCGACCGCACATGTCCGTGGTCAGAGGCGGGGGCATCCTGGGGGACTCCGGGCAGTATAGTGGGTCAAACCGGGGTTGACGAGTTGCTCGGGTCCTTTAGGTTCAAACCCATACAGCTAAAGTCAACAAAAGCCTGGGGGTTTGTCCTGCAAACATGGACGAGGGCCAGTAATTGTATGGACAGTCTGGAATATCAGAGTGAGGTATTTCAGTGCCCAAAGTGTTGAAAGTTTATAGGGTACATTGAGAGATTTGTTGTAAGATTCAATGACCTAAATGAGGGTATAGAGAAAGGCTTAACGTCACTCTGACTTTCCACATTTTTATATGTTACTTGCATAAACGTCTGAATACGTTTTGGTATTCTATTTGTTTTCCTTACAATGAAGTAGAAAGAAAGTGATGCAATGTTTTTTAATGTTTTCCGTATAGACATCTGAAAAGTTGGGAGTGCAGTAATGCCTCTAAAGCTGGCCGGTCTGCTGACGTCCTGCATGCTTTCAGTGGTCAGACATACCTGAGTCGACTTAATAGTGGTCACATCTTCAAGAGATTACTCAGTCTTTGTTCTGGTAGAACAAATTGCCTTTAAAGGTTACCTATTCAGCAAAAACAGAGAATATGCTGACAGGACCATTAAGGAACTATACACTCTATGTGGAAATGAGGAATCCTGTCTACCAGTTCCCACAATCCAAACTGACACAATGACAGTATGGAAGAACTTGTTCTAGTCAGATAAAAAAATATTTGCAGTTTTTGGCCTGAATACATGTTTCCAACAAGACGCCCGGTGGTGGCAGCATCATGCTGTTACTTCATGGGGATAAGAAAACTGGTCAGAGTCAGTTTTTACTTCCTGGCTCACATAATTTACATATTTTGATGCAGGTCGTCGTCTCAAGGTCATAAATTTTGACCTTGCAGCTGCCGTCTGCAGTTTCTGCATCTGCACTCATGCTCAGAGTTTTTCTTTTTTTATTATTTATTTTCAAGAAGGCCGTTGCTGTAACTTTCCCAGAGATTTCATCTCTGGTGAAGCTGGAACCCAGCATGAGATGACAATGGCTAGATGATAAGTGATGCAGCATTTCCTAATTGATACTCTCCATCCATTCTGACTGAGTTTGTGTCAGTTTGTAAAGAAGAATGAGCTAAAATTCAACTTCCAGATGTGCATTGCAGGTAGAAACAGTTACCAAAAGAACAGTGGTTCTACAAAGTATTGACTTTTAGGAGTTTTATTCGTAAAATAAAGAAAATTAATGCATCGTGTTGCTTTCATTTCTTAATTATGTCATAGGGTTGATGTATCACATAAAATCCCACTGAGATACTTTGAGGTTTGTGGCTACATAAGTGTGCAAAAGACCCAATGTTTGAGACACGATGGGGCGGATTTATTTTAATTCAATGAGGATCTCGCCTCATAGTATGACAATATTCTAACGACTGTCTCGTTTTTGCCTTTGTTTTAAGAGGAATACTAAAAGAGGGATTGTTGTACAACACATTTTACACACACACTGATCTTGTTAGGTGATGGTTTTCAGCTGGAGTTCCTCACAACAAGCCAGAACAGTAATAAAAAAAAACAGCCTGTTTACCCCTTCAGCAAAACAAGTTTATATAACCAGACACACCCCACTACATGTGGTTCATTGTAATTTAACACAGATATGGTTGCATCCATTTTCTATACTCCCTTGTCCCTTAGTGGGGTCAGGAGGTGCTGGTATCCCCAGTTAACGTTCTGGGCGAGAGGTGGGGTCACCCTGGACAGGTCGCCAGTCTGTCGCAGGGCAACACAGAGACACACAAGACAAACAAACATGCACACACACTCAGGGACAATTTGGAGAGGCCAATTAACCTGACAGTCGTGTTTTTAGACTGTGGGAGGAAGCCAGAGTACCCAAAGAAAACCCACACATGCACAAGGAGAACATGCAAACTCCATGCAGAAAGACCGGGGAATCGAACCCAGAATCTTCTTGCTGCAAGGCAACAGCTCTACCAACTGCACCACTGGGCAGCCCGATATGGTTGCATATCACTAACTAATGTATCAACTCTGCTGTTCTGAGGTAAAGGTTGATTTTAGTTTCCTGTCCTGCTCCACCTGTAGGAGACTACTACTGGCTGGAGCCGGCCAATGCCTTCGAGCCCTTCCAGGACTACGATGTGGGGTTAATAGCCTTGGCGTTCCTACAAGGCTCCTTCGCCTATGGAGGCTGGAATTTCCTCAACTACGTCACAGAGGAGCTGGTAGATCCCTACGTGTAAGCAGCTTTGCTTGTTGTTTTCCAGTTAGTCTTCACTTGCAGTGTCCAGAAATCTGCCTTTACTCAACTGGTAAAAGGCGGACTGAAAAACAGCTTGTTGCTGTTTTGGGTGATTAGCGGTGGCATTCCGACAGGGATTCCCAGGTTAAGCCCCTTTAGCTGAAGCTGCTTGATGTTAGTACAGTCTAGTTCAGAAGAGATGTTCTCATTGTCTGGGTCGCAGTTACTGAACAATACTCACCATCTTCTTCCCCTTTGACTCAACTGTACCTCATGTTTCCTCTTCCAGGAATCTTCCACGTGCCATCTTCATCTCCATCCCCCTTGTGACCTTCGTTTATGTCTTTGCCAACATCGCCTACGTCACGGCCATGAGTCCCCAGGAGCTGCTCGCCTCAAACGCCGTTGCCGTGGTGAGTCCTGGGTCTCAATACAGCTTGTGCTACTGCACTTACTCGTTTTAGTCGCTGTTGCCCTCTAGTGATGTTTGCTGGTTGCTGCATGCGTCAGGTCGGTGACTGTAAACCGCTTCTTTCTGTTCCTCCCTCTCAGACGTTTGGCGAGAAGCTGCTGGGAGTCATGGCGTGGATCATGCCCATCTCTGTGGCTCTCTCCACCTTCGGAGGAGTCAACGGTTCTCTCTTCACGTCCTCACGGTCAGTCCACCTGATGTCACCTTACCTCTTTGTCTCCCCTCCAGGATTCATGTAAAGTTTTGATTCGTCCATCATCAGGGTTATCTTCTACTACTTCTGAGGTGTCTCAAAAGCACTCTAGGTTTTTCTGAAACTCATTTCTTTTCCTTTGGCGTTTGCTTATTTTCAAACCAACAAGTTGCCATTTTAAAGAGCAAAGATTTGATTCACTTAGCTGTCTAAAACTCATTTATAAGTCCCATAAAAATGGCTGCCTCAACACATAACAGACATCAAAGAAATCATTTTTAATTCAATCTATGGGCACTTTGTAATAAACAGCCTGTCAAAGTTAACGCAATTTGTTCAAATTTCTTTGGTTGAATGGATGAGTAATAAAATAACATAGGAAAAGAGATTAAACAAAACATGATTGTTTTGCCTGGATTTTTGTGTTTTTGTTCAGCTTATTTTAAGCAAACATTGCCCATATCATGGTCAAGTTCATAAACAGAAATTAAATAAAAATGCAGTCAGATACCAAAGAATAAATCTGGAAAGTTTTCTTGATTAAAACCTTAACACAGACAAATTTGGGAAAAAATACAAAGAACTTAGTTCTGCATGGACTGCATATGTTCTTCATGCCTCATATTTCCATTCATGAAGAATTCACTCTCAAACACATTTCTAAACATAGTTTGCATAATTTAATCAGACTTTGCAAAGTACAGTGCTAAAAACAAGACATCATGGTCTACTGACGTTCCAGTATAGATTAGAAAAGTCTTTGATATGTATCAGCATGGGTTGAAAACCTATTTTTAAGGCTCCCAGTTGCAATTTATTTGAGCAATTCCAAGTTTTAACAGTAAACAAAATGAAAATTTGGAGAGGCCTAGTCAAAGTCTGGAGTTAAATCCACCTTAGAACCTTAAATATGAAGTTCATACTTAAAAATCCTTTAAAGGGGCAGAATTTTCCCTCAGTAATAGATGTAAAAACTTACATTATTAAATTATTAAACATTTGAAAATGTTATTTGCCATTACAAAATTGGTGTGTGAACAAATTGCTGTTGTTATTCCTGAAGCCTCTGAAGTCACATTTTCCTCCAGCAGAAGTCAGAGGTGAGTGTCTGATGATGTTTACCTCTGTTTTGTGGCAGGTTGTTCTTTGCTGGGGCCAGAGAGGGACACCTACCAAGCCTTCTGGCCATGATCCATGTGAAGCGCTGCACCCCCATCCCTGCTTTGCTCTTCACTGTGAGTACCGCTCTCATCCATTTCCACATGTATTCTAATAACACAGCCAGTCAAAAAAAAAACTAAACCAAGTTCCCTCATGTGTCTCTACTGTGTCAGTGCCTGTCCACTCTGCTTATGCTGTGCACCAGTGACATGTACACCCTCATCAACTATGTGGGCTTCATCAACTACCTCTTTTACGGAGTCACTGTCGCCGGGCAGATCGTCCTGCGAATTAAACAACCCAACATGCACCGGCCAATCAAGGTGTGTTCACTTGTTTTACAAATGCGATATAACCTATACAATAAAGCAGAGTCATTAATTTCTGGTTGTCTTCATTTAGTTTTAAATCTGCTTCTGCAGTTCTTAGAAAGTAAAAAATATTTTTTTTAAATGGACGATAACAGAATATTTTGTTCAAGTTCCTACTGAAATGAAAAAGCAACAGTGGCCAAAAGGAAAAATACTATAAATAAATAAAGGTCAGCTATAATTAAGACAGACTTAGATTGAAGCAGTGCCTTCATCACATCTGCTCAACGGTCTGACATTTGATCAGTATCAATAAATCAATCAATCAAATGTATTTGTGTTGCACATTTCAGTTCAAAGTGCTTTACATCATAAAAACTCACACAAAAAAGAATACAAAGTAGCAGAACTCATTGTCAAGTGCATCGTTACACCTCATAATGTGGATTAATGTTTCATTTAAAATGTTTCAAAAGCAACTCTAGGCAGGTGGGTTTTTACTCAGTGTTTCGGCTGTTTTACAATTTTCTGAAGTTTGTTTCAGATTTGTGGCTCATAGAAGCAGAAACTAATCAAAATCTGCAGCGATAAAAATTAGTGTTCAATGATTTAAGACAAGATGTATGTGTCTATAGAAAAGCATTATTTACCCTTAGCTTAAAAATGTTTCTAAAATTTTTTGACAGACTTAAAATAAAAAAAATTGCAAAAATAACTTAATAAGACATGTGAAATCAATTTCTTGGAAAAAAATAAATAATATTTGAGCACAAATATTATATGAGGTTACAGTAACATTCAGTATTCTATGTGAATTTTAAAACATTTCCGTCCCTTTAGATCAGCCTGGTATGGCCGGTCATTTACCTCGTCTTCTGGGCCTTCCTGCTCATCTTCTCGCTGTACTCGGAGCCCCTGGTGTGCGGCATCGGGCTCGCCATCATGCTCACTGGAGTCCCGGTCTACTTCCTGGGGGTCTACTGGGAGAACAAACCGCAGTGCTTTGATACCTTCGTTGGTAAGTGAGATCTTCACAAAGAAATTCCCAAATACGGGAATGTCCAGGCTTCAGACTGTTCAGGAGAGAGGTTTGGTTTGGTGTGAAATCTGGACCTTAAAAGATGCTGGTCGCAGCTGGGAAAAGAGTCTTGTTATTCATTGAAAGTCATACCACCATGAACCTCAAGGCCACTTCTCAAGGAAGAAGCCATCACTTCAAAACAAGCTTCAAAATTCTGATGATAGTTTACTAATCCACTCAAGGACTAAGTTTATTTCTTGCTGTCCGATGAAGATAAAACATAAGTATTTGACCATAATCATAGCTGTTATATTTGAAGAAAACAGGGAGAAGTCTCATTTAAAACTCATTTCTGATGGTCTGACACCCTGGGATTCATGTCCCAGTATTAACTGAGACATGAATTTCACTTGCTCGCCTCTTCATCTTCTTCTCGCTCGTCTTCTTCCAGACAAAATGACGTACGTGGGCCAGAAGATGTGCGTGGTTGTTTATCCGGCCGAGTCCGGTGGCAGCAGCGAAGGCGACGAGGAGGCGGAGGAGATGAGGGAGGCGAGGTCTCCTCTCTCCATGGAGGACGGAGACAACCACAAAGCAGCAGACTGATGAATCTGAGTTGTTGGGTTTTTTTATCATTATTATTTCTAGCTGGTCCCTTAAAAGAAAGAAGGAAAAAAAAAATGCAGACTGACACGCCATGTTTACTGATCAACATTGTTTCTCTAAGTGTCTTTTTAATCAGCCATAATCTACACCAAATATCAACACCTCAGCCAGGTGAGTCTGAGGTCCATCAGAAGCTCAATGAAGACGGGTTAGCACCTTCCGGTTCCTCACACCAACATCGACACTTTTAACCTCTTACATTTTTGTTTTTTTATTATTATTATTTTCAGAGACTCTTACTGAACTGTGATGGACGTTCCTCTTTGGTTTATCCGTTGTCACTTTTGTAAATTTCTCTTCGCGTCACATTCGTCACAACAAAGCTGCGTTCTTGATTGTCGACACGCACAAGAGAACCAATTCAGATCATTTCATGTTGTTTATGGTTTATTTTTGAAGTGACTCAATGATGCCTCTTTTTTAAAAGAACATTTGTTAATATCGCTCTTAAAATTATTCTTATTATCCAATCATGTTTAACATTTTCTACTATATAAACTTAATTTAACTTTTTTTTTGGTATTCTGTTCCTCTAACATTCATTTCACCTAATTTTTATTCCTCTAGCTGGAGATTTATATTGATTGTAAAGTCGATGTGGAATTGGTTGTTGTGCTGGCAAAAAGTGCACAAATTTTATTACCTGCCTTAATGAGAATTATGGTGTTGTGCGCTTTAATGCAATTGTAGCTGTGTTTTGGCAGATATGGACAGATCGTCATTGTTTTTTTTTTCCTTTCATCAAAATTTCTACATAAAAGTGACACTAAGCAAATAAAGTATTTGTCTGCATGTTCCTGCAGAGAGAAGGAAGAAGTCATAATAAGTGCAAATCACACTGAAAGCAAACATTGAAAGCGTTTTTTGTCGTTAATTCCTTTTGATGCACAAATAATGACTTTACACATAATTATTGTTTTTCCAGCTCAGCTGGTTACAGGAGCTTTTTTGTGCAATATCCCCTCAGACACCAGCAAAAGCCAAAGCATTCTCCCCATCAGTGATCTCCTACAGTTTATCCAGTATACAGTATTTTAAAGGAAACAACGCAGCTGCAAACGCAGAGACTAATTATTCAGTTTTAGTTTTTGTCTCAGGGTGTCTCCACATACACTGCCAGCAAAAAAAATAAATAAAAATTCAGCATGTCTGAATTTAATCCATCTCAATTATGCTCTGAGCCTTTGCTTTTAGATATTTATTTTTTAAAGATTTTTGATCCTGCAAAGAAATGGAAAGTGCTAAAAGAAATTTTTAAAAAATCAGATGATAGAATCAAAACATAGTGTATATCATCTGATCTTGTTAAACTGTCAGGTTGGCAGGGTGATTGAAGTACAATGTACAGTTATTGTGCATTTACAGTGTATCGCAGACTGCATCATGATATCCCTTAGTAACAAAAACCACTGATTAATGTTTGGACTTGTAATTGAAGCTTACTTCTTTGTAACCAGCCCACGTTACTGTGGCAACCCTATTGTTTGGTTTAAATATGACACTTTCCTTCTTTGCTTTGTTAATTTATACCCCTATTTTGACTGCTGCATATCAGTGTATTAATCTAAATTAATCTGTAGAATTAATTTAACAAAGAGTCATAATTAAATTTAATTCATAATCACATTTCATTCACATACACTGCAAAAACAAAAAATATTACTGGGTATTTTTGATCTCGTTTCTAGTGCAAATATCTTGGTAGATTTGAAATAAGATGAAACTAACTTATAAGTAACATTTCTGCACAATATCTGAGCTTTTTTTTTAAAGTAATTTTTGTTTTGCAGTGTAGGCTAAATACCCAAAAAGATTTGACTCTACTCATTACCTCATGCAGAAATGAGGCCTGACAACATTCCTTGCTCGAAAGTCAAATGCTGCAACTTTACATGTCGAGACAATCTACACAGTGCAAGCTATAACACAAAGAGAAAACCTTGTTTCTTGTAAGTAATGTTGAGTAATTGTTGCTCCCTGATAAGCTGCAATCTTCATTTCTTTGGAACTTAAACCAACGCAAAGTTTCACTGTGGTGCAATAGTTACCAGCGTTTACAGACAGGCCGATCTGTTGTTTCGAGTGCGTCCTATTACATGGCCCTGTGACAGCAATGTTATCGCTCCGAATGCAAAGTTCTGGCTGCCATGCTGAAAAAAAGTCTCAAATATTCTGTCATAAAATGTAAAATGTACATAACAGTTGTAGGTGTTTGACAAGAATAAAGAATATACACAAGTGGACCATCCGTTGTTTTCTCTGTAAATCCTCTGTTTAACACGGGACAGTAAAACACAAGGCCTTCACGGAATCTGTTTTATTTCACACAGTGATACACTTGAAAGGACACTGAGCGGATGGTATTACAGGTGCTGACACAGCGATAAGAAAAGTAAACGTACTACTTCTTCATGAATCGGAGCAAGTTCAAATTATCCATGAACTTGCTAAATCAATCTGTCACGCAGGCGGAAAAAAAAAAAAGCCATGAGGTTCATGATGGTCGCGCCGACTCTTGACCCTCATGGTGATGTTCTTTACTTGCTCTTTTCTCCTTTGTAGAGAGAAAAATACATGTTTTATGCAGAGCACTTTTGTTCTGAAACAGAACGAGACAAAGCAAGCATAAGATTGTCTGAAAGTGGAAACAGCCTGCCAGGCATTTCATTCGTTAAGCACTTAAAGTCAAAAAAAAAAAATAAAAGTTGAACCAAAACCCAAAAATGGTTGTTCCTGCTTATTCTAGGATTAGTCCTGTTATTAAAGCTAGTCTTCTCACACTCACTCTGCTACATCAGTGCTTCTTCATAAGAGCTCAATCAAACCCTTTATGATACTTTCTGACAGTCTAACTCTACGAGGATTGACATCCCTTATCCAGCTTCAAATTACAGTTGTCTCGTTTATTTCAGGCGTAGCAAACATCCTCTGCTCCGTCACGCCTTTGAGAACAAACATTACTTGCACAGGGTGACAGAATGACAATTAAATAGTGGTTTTTCCTTAATAGATAATCAGTCAAGTGTTAATCCAAAGCTAAAGAACTTATCATCTGTGCACACGGCTTTGGCAATAAAACACACGAAGGACTGTGAGGAGCTGGAGATGGAAAGCAGAAACTGGTTCGACTCAGTCGATGACTCTGTGATGCCTTCAGTGTCACCAGGTGATTGTGCGACCGCTTCCAGTAGCGCTGTGGTTTTTGAAGGCGTTGTGTCAGTTTGAGCTTGTTGTTGAGCCGGAGGTTAAAACGTGGAGCGGAGCGGACGTCCTCCTCTGAGGGCGAGCACCAGGTGAAGGACGGAGCCGCCTTGGATCTTGTAGTCTGCAGCCGTTTTCTCGTCGTTCCTGAATAAAAGAAAGGAAGACAAAAAAAGAGTGAAATACTTTTATTAAACCAGTTTAATATAAGCTTAAAATATTCCAAATTAATGTTCCCAAAGGGGCTTTGTTTGTAGCTCTTCTTGTAGCTTCCCCAAAACTTTTTATTAATTCCTGCAAGTTTTACTGGTGGCATTAAAAGCCTCACTTCATAACAGCACCGATAAAAACAAATCACAATTATCTCAAAACACTTTTTTTTGACACAAAGAAATCCTCTTCAAAACTGGAAAGTGCTAACCTGAAATGTTCATGTTAAATGAAATGTAAGGAATGAAGGAATAATACATTTTCACAAGAAGATGTGATGTTTTTGCTTTTTAACCTCAATTAACAGTCCAATAGCTGCATTACTGCAGAGTTGGCTAAAAAGGAGGTATTCACCTGCCATCATGAAAAAAAAGTAATGAATTAAATGAAAGAGGTATTTAAATCTAATTGTTAATGCTTGAGCTAATAACATAATCAATTGGTACTGCTAATGTAAAGTGTGTCTCATTTACATGCGCACAGTTATGCTAAATTATTTTGCTATTGACAATGAATTTCATGGTTTACACACACACACATACACTATCAACTAAAACGATAAATAAAACTCTTTTTCCCCTTTAAATGAAATTGTTGAGTTTGCAAAAATATGGAAGTAATTTACTGACATTACTGCTCACTGAGAGAGAAAAAAAAATCTTACATCTGTTTTCCACTGTAGATCAACCTCTGTTGTTGGGGAGGGATCCCCTCTTTCTCCTCCACTCTTTCTTTAATTCGCTCCACCTGCATTGGAATATATTGCAGTCAAACAGGAAACACATAAAGACAGTCGCTTCATTTCCGTTCAGAGTCCAAATGAAGACGCAAAATGCCATCATATACCTTATCTGTGGGCTCTATGTCGATCTCTATCTCCTTGCCAGTGAGAGTCTGTGGTAAAAACGCTTTCGAGTTAGAGATAAGCAGATTATAATTCACTACGATAATAGAAATCATTGTTTCATGTTACTTACCTTCACTTTAATCAACATCTTTGTTGGAGGATTGTTTTTAACGAATATACACAGATGTAATAATTTAACGAGCAGTCTGCTAACAGGTTTTATTGTTTAACCTGGTGTGGCTGTAAATAAAAATTATTTTTCAGCTTCTATGTCGGGGAATAATTATTCTAGAAATCCAGTGGTTGTTTCCTGTGTTTTTTTAATTAAATCCCCGCCACCGCTTGTGAGGGCAACACTGTTCCGCTTCACTTACTATTCGTTTTATTTGTTGTATAATAAATAAATCAACACAGCTACAAAGTTATCTACATATAAAAGTCTCTAGCATTCACGCAAGCACCCTACAGAGAAAGGCAAAAAATTTGATTTGTTACCTAAATGCTTTAAGAGGCATTTACGGCATCAGTGCGACGGGACGTAAAGCGATTGTCGCGCTTGTAGTTCTCACCCGGCTGTAGCCTTCGAGAGGACGCCGACTAAAAACTACAGCGCGGCAGAGCAGCCGGTGTCCGCCGCTGTAAAACCTCCCTGACAGCGGCGAGAGGAAGTGGGGAGGCGGTGCAGACGACTTTTCTAATTGTAAGCGCTTTCTTCTACTAAATGTGTCGTATTTTATTGTGTAATATCCAACCTGTTCTTATGCAACTGCTGTTTGTGCTAATAAAGTAGTGGGAGTTGTGAGGGAGTACGCTGATGTGACCTTGAATTTTGACAAGAGGTTGCCCTCTCAGCAACATGTGGAATCAGCTAGCATGCCTAGATGTTACAAAACTCTGTCTCTCTTTTCTCCCAAAAGAAGACATGCTTATCTCTAATAGTTTTGGAGTCCTTAAAACTTAAATCTGCTTTCCCGACCTTACTGTTAATATGTAAAGTTGAATGAGGGAGAAGATGGGTAGAAACAGGGGCGCCGCCAGGAATCTTGGGCCCCCAGTGCGGTGCTGCTGTTTACATTTTTTGGGTCTATTTGACCCATAAAAAGTCAAATAGACTTTTAAAGTCACACTTTTAAAGGCTTGCAACTTGCTTTCTTTGGTTCAATACTGATGCTAGCACAATATTTTCTGCTCATAAATTTTTACATACAACAGTCCAACTGTATGCAAGTAGGTTGCTTAATTTTCTTTCTATTAGTTTTAGCTTCCTGAAAGGTTTCTCCCTTTCAGGAACGAGCAACAGTGAAAAACAGCGTGCAAAATACACATAAAGCAATCCAGACTTCTCAAAAAAAATGCTGTTTCTCAATGCAACTGCATTGAGAAAGAGAGAGAGGAAAATAAATGCAGCTCTGTTTTGATAGCTGACCTCTGTCTTTTTCAGAGACTCCTGCTTTTAATCTTTAGCCTACATCCCGTTTCGCCGCCATGCCTCGCATTGAGAATGACATCAAGCTGGACTTCAAGGATGTTCTCCTCCGGCCCAAACGGAGCACGCTCAAGTCCAGGAGTGAGGTGGGTCAAGTCCAGCGTGAACTCTGTGACACACACCAAAACAAAGCAACATGTTGTATGCGTCGTTTGTATCTATTTGTACTCCGACACCCCCTGTTCAACGTTGAACAGCAGGAGACAAACTTCCCCACAGCATGATGCTGCCACCACCACGTTTTTACATATTGTTCAGAGTGATGTTCACTTTTATTTTCCCTTCACAGATAGATTCTTGTCTCATCTGACCAAAATGCCTTCATCATTTGACATGATTTTTAAAATGTCCTTCCTTGTTGCTATTATTGCATTTTTTCAGCACAGATAACTAAAATATTTCCTGATTCTTTCACCAGTAATGTGTTAGTGTAACATATTCATAAAGTCATGTTTTCTAAGGTCTTGTGTTCTCCTCTCTAGGTGGACCTGTTGAGGAGTTTCACTTTCAGGAACTCCAAGGGCAACTACAGAGGGATTCCCATCATCGCTGCCAACATGGACACCGTGGGGACCTTTGAGATGGCCCAGGCTCTGCACGAGGTTGATTAAAACCGTTAAATATTTCAACCCCATGTCATATTTACCTTCTTCTGTGTTTATTGGTACTAAGTCAGCAAACTGTGTAAAAATAATTACTTGTACTTCCCATTTTGAATGATGGATATAGAAACGTCTTTTTTTTGTTCCCTTTAAATAAATAGATGTGAATTAAATATTGCTTTTTTTTCTTAATTGACGTTATTTTCATATTTTTCTGTGTCCCCTAGTTCACTCTCTTCACTGCAATCCACAAGCATTACTCTGTTGACGATTGGTCAGAGTTTGCTGCGAAGCATCCTAAGTGCCTGGAGGTATTCCAGTTCTGCACTAAAACCCAACATCAACTCCTAAGTATGTGTTTGTCTCAAATTGGATGCTCTGTATTATTTTTTATTTTATTTATTTTGTCCCTAGAGTGTTGCCGTCAGCACGGGGACCGGAGACGGAGACTTTGAGAAGATCTCGGCCATCTTGGACGCTGTCCCGCAGCTCAAGTACATCTGTGTGGATGTGGCCAACGGCTACTCCGAACACTTCGTTCACTTTGTCAAAGACGTCCGGGAGAAGTTTCCTTCACACACCATTATGGTCAGTAGACGTCTGGGAAGAGCTTTAAAACCAAAGTACGTTGGGCTGTAAAATGATGTTTTGGCAGAAAATAAAGCTAAAGCCTTTTTTTTTTTACATTTTTGTTCAGGCAGGGAACGTAGTGACAGGAGAAATGGTGGAAGAACTGATTCTTGCTGGAGCCGACATCATTAAAGTAGGCATCGGGCCAGGTGATGATCCTCCTGATTTTCTGCGTTTCCAGGCAGCCTGAGTTAAATATTTCCAGAGTGTTACGTTTGTTTGTCTCACAGATCAGGAACTTCCTTAATCTCTGCTCTGACTTTAATTAATCATCTAAATTTATGCCATTTGCAGTCGTTTCAGGCTCTCTGTGTCTTCCCTCTCAGGCTCTGTGTGTACCACCCGTAAGAAGACAGGGGTCGGCTACCCGCAGCTCAGCGCTGTGATTGAATGTGCAGATGCAGCCCACGGCCTGGGCGGCCACATTATATCTGTGAGTCTCCTGCAACAAACAGTCACTAAATTAAAACTTCTCAACACAATGAATCAACTCTGTTGGGATTTTTTTTGTTTTTGCCAGAAAAGCATGCTATGTCCTTTCGTTAGTTCTTCATGCTGCCTGACAAGAGTCTTCACCTCTGTTAAGATGGCAGGGTTTTTTGTGTTGTAAAACTTGAGACAATGAAAAAGTTATTTTGAAAGTTTTATCTGAAATATTCTGTTCAATTGAACTAATATACAAACAAATATGTTGCAATAACCTTGTTGCATAAATACCTTGCACACTTAAGATAATAATTTAATCAAGAACCCTTTCAGCATTTGTTCTCATCGTTTACTAATAATCTGAAACCATAAAATAAAGTTCAGACGTCGTGGCGAAAGTGTCTTGGTCATCTTTTAGCTTAAAGGCACCAGTCAGGATAGATATGTACCAATTTCAAAACAGTCATCAGCAATATGGGACAAGTGATGTTTAAAAAATGTTTATGTTTCTCCAGAATTGGTGAACAGGTTAGACTGAAACTAGGCAGTTAATTTGCCAAGAGGAATGCAAGACAGAAGCCTTTTATTCCAAAGAAAACATTCCAGAAGCAGCTGATATCTCCCTAAGCCTTGTGGGGCAATGTGTCCTGGTCTCATGAAAGTCATGCTGAACTTTTTGGTTTCATTTACAAAATGTTGCCCTTAACACGAAACAAAGCTGGGTTGCTTCTCTTCAGTTTCAGAGTGGCCTAGCTAAAGTTCAGAATTAAATCTGGGAACAAATCTGTGGGTTCATCTGAAGACTGATTGACACTATATGAAGAAAATGTAAAACTAAGTACATCCTCTATCCAAAAGGTGAAAATAAATATAAACAGAACAATTGTGTCTCTAAGCATCTTTGAGAGGAATTGATCTCAAAGCATTTTAAGCTGTAATAAATCTTAGCCAGAGTAAAAGTTAGACGTTGTTGCCATTCTGTCCTGCAGGACGGAGGATGTACCTGCCCAGGAGACGTCTCTAAGGCTTTTGGTAAGTTTCATTGTTTTAAAATAAAAGTAGTAAATAGAAATCAAGTACATTTTGCTTATTGAGCACCTCTATACCTCAGAGCATAAAAATTGAAACACGTTGAAAGATTCAAAAAGCTATTTGAATGATGCTGATGGTTGAAAACAAGTCTAAAATATTATTTATATCTGAAGGAATAAAATGGTTTCAATAATGACGACATAATCGTGTCTTTATCTAACTTTAATTTCTCCTATAGGAGACTGATAGACATCCATTAACTTGATTTTGAGTCCGATCATTATTGCCTCCAGCTGCTTTTAAAATGAGTGAGGATTCTCAACACAAAGTGAGAGTCCCACCAATTTGAAATCAGGAGTTTGACTTCTTCCTGCGGTTCTCTTCAGGCGCCGGAGCCGACTTTGTGATGCTGGGCGGGATGCTGGCTGGTCACTCCGAGAGCGGCGGCGAGATCATTGAGAAAAACGGCAAGAAATACAAGCTGTTTTATGGGATGAGCTCCGACACGGCGATGAAGAAGCACGCAGGAGGCGTAGCTGATTACAGGTGAGATTCTGCTACGAAAACAACGGCTTTGTTTTTGAATCCGATCATTTTGTGGTTGTTTTTTTGCAGTGACGGATTCACGCTTTGTGTTTTTTTTTTTTGCGCCTGCAGAGCGTCAGAGGGGAAAACGGTGGAGGTTCCCTACAAAGGGCCGGTGGATGAGACGATACGAGACGTCCTGGGAGGCGTGCGCTCCACCTGCACCTACGTTGGAGCAGCTAAGCTGAAGGAACTGAGCCGCAGGACGACCTTCATCCGGGTCACCCAGCAGCTCAACACCGTCTTCGGGAACTAAACGTCTCCCTCAGGCTTCTGATTTTCTCCCTGACATTCCAGATTCCAGTGTTTTGTTTAAATAGAAACACCGCTGAGCTGATAGAAAGCTCTTAAAATACTGTCCTTCTTACGCTTGTTTTTAATCCAGATTGGCATTTCTTAGAAAAGTTTTCCACATGTATCGTTCTCTTTAGCCGCTCCAGGAGTCACGCATCACTAAAAAAAACTAGAGCTTTTATTCCTCTGCTTATCATTCCAAAGCAAAAATCCTTCACTGTAGTTTATTTTATTTATGCAACATTCAGTGTTTTCATGAACAGTAAGCCTGACATCTCTTCACTGTGTTCTGCTGCAAGCCTTCGTCCCCAACTTAAGATTTCAAAACAAATGTCTTAATGCCTATTTTAAAACATTTTATATTATATGCAACTATTTTAGCAAATTAGAAAAAAAAATCTATTTTTAGAAGCTCTATTATTCCAGAACCCATGTATTGCACTTTAAAACGGCTTTTTTGTATGTTGATTGTAATATTAGTGGACCAATAATGGAATATATTAAGAAAGTGTTAAATTAGGAGCAGTGGTATCAATTAATTCATATACATTTCCAGTTCATCTACCAACATTTTTATTTATTATAAGCTTCATGATAAGAGATCATTCCTAAGAATTTGTTTTCAAAGATTTTCAACATCATCTTTACACAGTTCATGTAATTATGATTATTTTTAATCATCTTTTTCTCTGTTACACGTAACCATGGTGTTTTAAATTTGTTGCCAAGTCATTCAACCGCCTGGTATTTCTTTTACAGTGAGTCAATAAAACATTTTACATTTCAGCATTTTTCTGGCTTTTTTATTTACTAAAGCAGTTATATTGTCCTTAATGTAAATTATTTACATGCATTTGCTACAATAAAAACATTCGCAGCATAATGTGGCTGCATAGAAAGCAAATCCCAAACCCAATTAGTGCTGATTTATCAAGCAAATAATAATAATATAGCAAACATCCAAAACATTTTTATGAATCTATCTCTGATCATGTTTCATAGTGCATTCATATAAAACCATCAATCAGCTCCATTTGTGCTCACTGATAAAAAATAAAACCCCCAATCACCAAATTACAAACATTTAGCAAAGCTCACAAACAACTTCTGTGGTGAACGGGCCTTCATATGCTCGTCCACAGTAACCATGTGGACGAGCTAAAGTAAGAGTATTGCTGTGGCTGCTGAATGTTTTGGGCATTTTCCTTCCCCAGACGAATAAAAGGGATCAGCTGGCGGTCTTTGACAGTTATATCAATCGTGATTATTTCCTTTCTCTGGTACTGTCCAGTTCTGCTAAAAAAAAGAGAGCTTGGAGGCTTCAACATTCCAAAACACTTCCACTATTATGGGTTGTTGTACGTTCTTCCTACCATACTTGTCCTTAGAGGTGAGGAATGTAAACTGAATCTGAAGTTGGTTCCCCATTGTGGTCTTGACAATTTTCTGTTGGCCCGAGGTCCCTGAACTGTGAGAATAACCCGGATCATTATGATCCTTTTTTGCAACACAGCTCAAGTGGTTATCTTCAAAGCTCAGTCCAAAGATCGGTCCATTCACCAGATGGTATACAGAGTTTTTATCACACAAACCAATCATCCAATCACTCTCAGTGGGAAAACGAAGCATCCATCTCTGATAGTTGGGAACTGGCAGGGTGCTACAGATTACAAAAATGCCAGAACATTGACCCAGCTGGCAGTTGCAGAAAACCGTCCTTTTGTCTTTGGACAGGGACATATTTTTATTAGATGTCTTGGATTCAAAGACCAGGTCTGAAGAAGCGTTGTCATCTTGGTGATTTTCAGGATCAACCAGGGTCAACAATGACTCTAAAAAGTTGGATGCTTGGTTCACCATCTTCACCCCGTTCTGTCTTATCTCCAGAACCAGTTTGTCCCGATGGAGGTCAGGCTCCAAGCCTTTCCTCAGATCCACAGCCTGGGCTTTCTCCACATCCTGGTTCACCTGAGAGTACATCTGCAAGAATTTGAAGGCATCCTTCTGGTTCTGGGCTGCCTGCATGCTGCTCCTGCTGGTTCTGATGGACACCATTCGAGCAGAGACTGAACTTTGGAGACTGGTCAGAGAAATGTCCCGCAGATTAGTCACAGCCTCGATGAGACGCACGCTGCTGCAAGTTAACTTCTCTCTTTCAGTCTTCTCCCACTTCTCCAAAATTGTGTTCTTGTCCTTAATTTTCACCGCTAAGTCCTTCTGCTCAACTTTAAGCTTCTCCAGGAGCTCTTTGTGGGCCGTAGTGAACGTCTTCATGTTGTGAAGGCGGTGCTGGTCTTCAATGGCGCAGGAAACGCACACACAGGTCTTATCATCCAGGCAGTAGTACTCCAGGAGCTTCCCATGCTGGGGACATTTGGTGTTTCCATCTATAGCCATGGGCTCAGTCAGAGGATGAGTCTGCAGTAACACGGGTGTGGTGAGGTGGGCCTGCAGGTGCTGGACGCACATGGAGATCTCACATTTCATGCAGGTCTTCCGTGCTGGTTTCCTGTCCTCTGTACACATGTCGCACAGAATGCTGGCTGAATCCTTCTGAACTTTGTCAGACATGTTCTCAAATGTGGGACTGAAAGCTTGTTGAATGAGTCTAATCTTCCAAACAGGAGATTTTCATGTGCTGTTTTCAAGTATCGGATCGCTCTCTTTAGTCTGCCACAGTAACACTCAGTACTTTTAGCTTGGAGGGTGTACTGACACTGAGTGGGTGGAGATTGGTATTTTTATTTGCTGATTGGATCCATTCATAGGTTTCATTTCTTACAAATGTTTTTCTGTGAACATATTTTGAGCAGTTTCAGCAGTGAATGACTACAGTGTTGTATTAAAACACTGTGTGACTGTTACGTTCCACACCGGATACACAACATAAGGCTTGTTCCTTTCTAAACCCCTTCCAGCCAATCAACTGCAAGGAGAAAACACAACAATTAATCAGGTAGTCATTCACTAAGGTGACACAGGGACACATCACAGTGACATAGTCCATTTTTATTTACTGCCAAATTATTTTGGGTATGTTCAGTTTTTTCTATGCATTTTTTTAATCTTTTGTCTGTCAGATTTCACCCAATTAGCAATTCATAAAACTGCTAGCAGATGTCATTCTACAGAATCTTGTAAAAAAAATTATAGTCTTTGAACTCTTTAACAAAGTTTTATGAATTTGGATGAATTTGGAAACATTTGTGATTATGTTATTAGAATAAAAGTTTTACATCAAATTGGTTGAGAATCCAGTTCACACTTAAGGTAAAAATTCTTCTTCAGACCCTCTATTTTATTGATTGCTGGAGCTACAGGTCTCAAACTTTTACATAAAATAGCCATAGATGTGAACTATAGATTACACTGATTCAAAACTTTGCATGAATACCACAGACCCCATAATGTAATTCCACAAACTTGATGATCCTTTGTTACAACCCACCTCTTTAGGGAGACTTGTGGAAATGCTACAGAATTAGGTATTTTATATTGGCTGACAGATAAATGTTGCTCGCCTTGAGATGAATGCTTAGTGTATCCAAGACTGCATAGAGAACATTTAGAATAAATTTCTTTTATGGTTTAATTTACCAAATCACTCTAATTGCACAGTTCATTGATCTGACTGCTTTTTGTGTATTTGACATTTCTCAGCTACACCTCTGTGTCTTTAAAATAATCATTTTTTTGTAATACTTTTAAAATATACAATAACACTTTATCTGAAGGCGTGTGCATAAGACTGACATCACACTGTCATAAACATGATGGAGTCTTTATGCATGTCCATGACTGTTGTCATGAAGTGTCATTTGGTAGATAATGACACTTTTAATGCAAAGTTACTCTAAAAGTTGCATTGAAAGTCAATTAAAAGTGCCAACTTTGCATTAAAGTGTCATTATTTATATTCAATATTTCTTTCACACTGAGTCAATAAAACATGTCATGTATTAGCAATTCTTTGACTTTATTCTTTTAATGAAGCAGTTCCATTGTTTATAAAGTAAATTGCATATATTCTTTTAAAACCACTAGATGGAGACAAAAATTAATTTGATAGAATGCAGAATACATATTTATTATTTAATGCGGCTGCATGAAAAGCAAATCCCAAACCAAATTATTGTTGATTTGTCAAGCTAATGATGATGAACAAACTACAGTGAAAATAATAATAAAGATTCAAATCTTTCAAAATCTTCCATATTGTTCATACATTCACAAACAACCATCAATCACAGGTCACATAATGCTCACTAGTTGGCAATAAAAGTTATGATCATCATGTTACAAACAATTAGCAAAGCTCACAAACAATTTCAGTGATGAACTGGCCACTGAGTGTTTTTCCACAGTTGGGGCAACTTGCCTGGTAAGACTGGGAGTACCTGTGAACTGACTTCATGAAAGAGTTGCTGAAAGAGTTGCTGTTCCCACAAGAGCATGTCCATTGCTGCTGGGAGGTGTTCTGGGTATTTTCCTTTCCCAACTTAACAAAAGGAACCAGCTCGCAGTTGTTGGGTGTGGCTTCAATTATGAATATTTCCTCTCTCTGGTACTGTCCAGTTCTGCTGAAGAAGGAGAGCCTGGAGCCTTTGACATCCCAAAACACTTCCACCACTTCCGGTCGGGGTATGTCCATCACTCTGTTCTTCTCCTCAGATGTGAGGACTGGAGACTGTATCTTCAGTTGGCTCCCCTTTGTGTCCTTCAGTTCTGAACTCAGGTGTTTATCTTCACAGCTTAGGCCATAGACCAGTCCATTCATCGGGTTATTTGCAGACTTTTTATCACACAAACCAATCATCCAATCACCCTCCTTGGGAAGACTGAGGATCCAACTCTCACAGTTGGGAACTGACCGGGTGCTTTGGATTAGAAAAATGCCAGAACATTGACCCAGCCAGCTGTTGTAGAAAACTGTCCTTTTGTCTTTGGACATGGACATGCTTAAATTGGGAGTCTGGGGTTCAAAGATCAGGTCTGAAGAAGCGTTGTCATCTTGGTGATTTTCAGGATCAACCAGGGTCAACAATGACTCTAAAAAGTTGGATGCTTGGTTCACCATCTTCTCCCCGTTCTGTCTTATCTCCAGAACCAGTTTGTCCCGATGGAGGCCAGGCTCCAAGCCTTTCCTCAGATCCACAGCCTGGGCTTTCTCCACATCCTGGTTCACCTGAGAGTACATCTGCAAGAATCTGAAGGTGTCCTTCTCGTTCTGGGCTGCCTGCATGCTGCTCCTGCTGTTTCTGATGGACACCATTCGAGCAGAGACTGAACTTTGGACACTGGTCAGAGAAATGTCCCGCAGATTAGTCACAGCCTCGATGAGACGCACGCTGTTGCGAGCCAGCTTTTCTCTTTCACTCTTCTCCCACCTCTCCAGACTCATGTTGTCATCTTCAGTTTTCACCTCTAAGTCCTTCTGCTCAACTTTAAGCTTCTCCAGGAGCTCTTTGTGGGCCGTAGAGAACGTCTTCATGTTATGAAGGCGGTGCTGGTCTTCAATGGCGCAGGAAACGCACACACAGGTCTTATCATCCAGGCAGTAGTACTCCAGGAGCTTCCCATGCTGGGGACATTTGGTGTTTCCATCTATAGCCATGGGCTCAGTCAGAGGATGAGTCTGCAGTAACACGGGTGTGGTGAGGTGGGCCTGCAGGTGCTGGACACACATGGAGATCTCACATTTCATGCAGGTCTTCCGTGCTGGTTTCCTGTCCTCTGTACACATGTCGCACAGAATGCTGGCTGAATCCTTCTGAAAGTCGTCAGACATGTTCTCAGGACGATCTTCGAAGGAGCTCTTGCGTTTTTCACCTCGCTTCATTTTCAAGATCCCGATGCAAAAGTTCTCACATAAGTTAATGTGTCTAACTCCTCTAAGTTACGTCATCAGCTCTTTTACTTCCTGTTCAATAATCCACCCACACTGTTTAAAAAAAAAAAACTTTATTGCTGAACAACAGTACAAAAGGACAATGGTGCCATTGAATAAAAATGCCTTACAGTTCTTATCGAGGTGGAATAGTCAAACAAAACACTGTAAATGTGCATTTAGTTAAAATTAAAGCACTGTGTATGTTTTTTTTTATTTACTGAAACCACTTTCAAAAGAATATAACATAATGTAACATTCTGGAGGTCTAATACAATGTCTTGCAAAACTATTAATACATCTTCATATTTTTTCACATAACAGTCTAACACAAGGTATTGCATGTTGTGAAATGTAACCAGAAGCCCTTCTTCTCAGGTTTCTGTGGCCCGGCTTGTCGACTTCTCATGGCTTTCTTTCAACAATGATTCCTTTCTTACCACTCTTCCATGAATGATGTGGTTGTAGAGCTTAAGCATGTAGCTTCAGAAGGAAATAGTAGTAATGTATTTTATTTTTTAGATAGAGTATATTTTCAGATTTTCATTTACAAAATGTTTGACAATCTTGGCTCCATCTGAACTGTTACATAAAATAAAAAAGTACATCATGAAGTGACAAAATGGGGGGGTTGGGGGGACACAAGGGGATTGAATGTTTTTCCAGGCCTGTAGATTGAAGAGTTTCATCAATTTAAACTTAATTTTTAGAAGATCAACTTCTACAGTGTTAAGGACGAGTGAAAGTCAGTACGGTACTTATTTATAATGAAATTGTGTTGTGACATAAGCTGTTTGACATTGCAGAGAACTGATCATAAGAAGTTTTCCTCCCTTGATTTTAAAAAATGCTTCTTTTAAGCGAAAATTACAACCTGAACCCTAGTCTGGTGAGAAGACGTCCCAGTTGCTGTTGATCATGTGAATCTCTAAGGTGGTTTAAAAGATTAGCAGAAGCTAAAGGACGTACTTTCCCACTTTAGCTCGACCCGGTTGAAGGATATAGAAAATCCAACCTAAAACAAATAGGTAAGATAAACTTTTTGTTCTCACGGGAGCTCTATAAAGATGAGTAAGTAATGCTGGGAGACTCAAATAGTAGCTGTAGAGCCGTTACTGGCTAAAGCTAATGCGGCTTCGGCTAGCTAAAATTACATTTGAAATGCGCCCGCGCTCAAGCTAGCCGGCTAACGGATTAGCTGAAACCTGCGACATTTTAAGTAGTTATCAATTATTTACATGGTGTTGGTTCAATTAGCGGTCAATATTAAGGTTTCCTTATCGTCTGGGAGTCTTAAATCTAATTTTGACATTTTTGTGGCTTCCCTGTGGAAATAACGTGCTCTTAATACACTCGCTAATAGTTGCTTCCATGTTATGTGTAATTGGCTATCTGTGCTTCATCGGTCTGTGTTCATCCATGAACCTGTCAAACCGTCCACTCATACATATATGTATCCATTGATCATCTAGCTGTCCATCCATCTATTTATTAATTTATGCTTCAGCCGTCCATAAATAAATCAATCAATCCATCTTTTCATCCTTCCATATTCAAACACAGTATAAAATAACATGTCTGGACCACTTGAATTTCTTAACTTTCAACAACGTAACTTTTCAGAACTCAAAGTAAAAATATATCTATGAATTCATTTTTTATTTCGACGCTACTTGTAGTACTGATGAGTGTTAAAGAACACAAGAGTAACCAAAAACATTCAAAAAGATGCTGAAACATAAATATTTCACATTGTAAATTTTCTCTTAAAATTAGAAGTCTCCTTTACCACCTGGGTACAGCCTGACATTGCTAAAGGTCATTACGCAGTCTAGACTGTGAACTGTGCAAAGGCCGGTCTGTCTCATTAACAACTGGAGCAGTGAGTGTGCTTCGGACCGTTAGAGTCAGATTGATGTTGCCACTGATTCAGAAAATAGTAAACTTAAAATAGTTCACGTTCTTTATGTTTATTACCTCTCTGTTTGTCTACTTTGTATAGAAGTTGACTACGATGAGGCAACTCGCGGAGAGGACGAACATCAAACCCATACAGAAGACACCCAGTTCTCTTGAAGGCAACCAATCTGTGTTGGGTATCGCAGTGCCTCTGTGGAGCGCCCGCATATGTCTCCCCCTGCTCTCTGAGGATAAAAGGGTACTATGGGTTAATGCAAATGAGGTTAACGTGCAGAAGGATAAAGTGGCAGAGCTCGAAAATGCCTTCCGCAGGTCCCCGTATCTGACACGCAAACAGACTAATGCTCTAGCCCAGCACTGCTCCCTGCATCCAGACCAGGTGAAGGTTTGGTTTATAGCGCAGAGGCTCCGCTACGGCATTAGCTGGGACTATAAAGACATCAGGGAGATCTGGAACAAGTTGAATTCCAAAGACGAGGGAGAAGATGAGGAGTTCCAAGACAGGGTCAAGGACGGCCAAGTGAAGAGCAAGAAGACGTCTTTGATGGAAAGGAAAGTGAATTGGAATACGGAGATGGAGAGGCCAACGGAAGAAGTAATGGGTAGAAGAGTGATAGAGGACGAAGCCGCCACTCCAGAAAAGCAGAGAAGACGGGGAGTCATGTCGGACAAGAGAAGGAAAAGAATGAAACAAGATGCCAAGTGGATCACCGATCAAGCAGAAAAACTAGGAGCGAAAATGGACACATCTGAGAATGAGGAGCAAATGTCCAGCACATGGGAAGAAGGATATGTCTCCAATAAAAGAAGAAGAGCAGACACAAAGCTAATCTCCAGCCCAGTTAAAAACGCCTGCGAGAATCTTCTTGTCGAGGCTGAAATCCCGTTTGTTGACTTTTCGTCCGTCGTTCTCCAGCCTCAAACCCAAACCTCTACCGCCGTTCCCATAACAGAGACCCAGTCGGACCTGCAGGTCAGAAGTGTGACTTCCCTGAAGAGCAGCCTGGAGGAGAACACTGACGCACTGGCTTGTCTGGAGGAAGCTCTGTCTTCTGAACCAGCGAAGGACAACAATGTCGTCTCCGAAGTGGACGAACTAAAGGAGCTCGTTAAGGCTGAAAACAACTTTCTCACTGCGAACTGTCCGACTGCTGGGACCAGTCAGGAGGAAGTCCTCTTGGCAGAGGGGGCAGTGCTGCGTCCCCGCAGCAGACTGAAGACGCAGTCTCAGCTGCTGATGCTGAGGAGGGCCTTCCTGGAGTTCCAGTACCCCGACGCCGAGCAGTACAGCATGCTGACCAGGCTAGTCGGCATAGAGCGCCACCATCTGGTGCAGTGGTTCGGTGACCGGCGTTACTCCATGAAAAAATCAAAACCTCGCTGGATGACGGAGGAGCAGTACAATGAGATATTGGCCAACATCAGGTTCCGGCAATACAAAAACATCTTGATAAAGGGTCTGCTGAAGGAAAGCGAATGACGGCACGGCCTGGATTATTGACTGAGAAGGAAAGTGTAAAGAAGCCACTTCTGACGCATGAGCAGTTTGTTCTGTTGGGGTTTTATTAAAGGACTAGAGAAAAAGATTTTCACCAGGTTCTTTAGATCTTTGTTTTGTTCTGATACTTTCAGTTTTTGTGGCCGTTTTTGTTTGAGTTGAAATATTGCAGCTGAGTTGCGACTTTATGTTAGTGAGCTTGTTTGAGCTGTACAAATGTTTTTTTTTTTTGTACAAGGGACTTTCTAGCAACTTTGAATAAAAACTTCTAAATGGTTATATTTTTTTCCAATTCAAAATTATTTATACATTCCCCTTCTGAACACGGCAGAGCTAAATAAATGCAACAGAAATGTACGTATATTTCATTAAATGACGCATAATCTCCATGTTTCTTAATCCCCGATCTCAATCCAACTGCACAGTTAGGATAAAAAAAAACATTCAGATGATCTAAATGCCAGAATAAGAACAGAGAGAGAAGTTATTCAGGAATTTGGTAAGATTTGAAGTTTACATACATTAAATTAAAGATCTCATTCTGAATGTAAACATGCTCGCTTGGTTTACTAAAATAAACATTTTTGAATAAAGTGAATTAAAGATCTAATCAGTTACTTGCATGTAATTGCTACGCATATTTTTTGATTCATTTATGTGAATATTAATAACATTTTTAATTTGGTAAATTGACTTTAAGCATCACGTTCCTAAAAGTTTATTTGACAGATTGCTGGAATTGTGGCACTTTTGGCCATATAAAACAAACATTTACAAAGAAAATAGAAAAAAATATATAGAAAATTTCAAAAATATTACACTAAAATATATTGCACAAAATAATTTTCAAAAATATCAAGGATAATATAGCATTAATTTTCTTATTAAGTTACATAGTGCTGCTCTAACTGTTGTTGTTCCCTCCAAACAGTTTTTCACATTCAGGCTTAAGAAATACTGTCAAAGTAGTCATGCCACAAATCGATATAAATAACGTAATCAACATTCAGGTCTCAAATGATCCCTGAGATCAAACTCGAAGGTCTTGATACGTTACCCAGTCAAATGTCTAATTGTATGAGTAAAGTCAAAACATTTTCATTTTGGGTCGGTTTTAATGCCAGGTGGCTGAGTACTCGGCCCTCTGCGGCTGCCAGAGCTCAGTGCCTTCGATGACACGGCGGATCATGGATGCAGAGGTGATAAGCAGGTGCCCAGCGGCCTGAAGGAGGGTGGAGGCGAGACGCAGCATTTCCCTGAAAACACAATCAACATTATATGGTTATTTAGATTGCTCACTAAATGCATGTAAGATTTGTACAAGATTGAGAAATTCTAACCACAGATTTTGCTTTTTGGTGTCAGCAAAAATCTAATTTAAATATCCTAAAACCTAAAAAACAAGCGTAATGAAATTAAATGAAATTAATAACTCTCAGTTATTAATGTGTTATGTATTAAAACAACAAAAAATCCATGCATTTTTCAGACATTTTATATCTTAGAAAAACAATGATAAGCTTTTTTGTTAAACAGAAAAGGTGAAAGGTCTTTTGCTCTTATGGGAAATGTCACTATAATTACTGTTAACGCTTCAACATCTGAGTTTAATCAGCTAAAATTGTTAAAAAATACAAGCAGGCTGTTGGTCACAACAAACCCTTTTCAGGTTTGGAAAGATTTACAGGTCAGGAAGTACCACTTCATAACAGCCATGACCCACTGACCTGAGGACCTTCTTGGGCCCCAGACACTGAAAGTCGGCGCTCACAGAGTACAGGCCTTGGAATGTGGCCTTCACACTCAGCGAACCAAACACATCCCTGGGGCTTATCTTGTAAAGGTCAAAGGTGACTCGCGCTATGTCTCTGCCGGTGCGAGGCTTGTCGTGGTTTTTAAGCACAACTGCACCCTGTGGAGACAGAAACGATGGATGAGACCCAAAGTGATGTTGCCGATGGAGGAAATGTTCAGGAGGAAAAGAAAAAAATCTAGCATATAAAGAGATACCAGGAGCCTCTAGAATGGCGTCTGACTTACTGCTTGCGGTTTCCATGTCTGTCCTGGCTCCAGGGCCATGAGCATGGTGTTGTCCGGTAAAGTCATGAGGAACTCATCAGACTCCACTTCTGTACCGTCCTCCTCACAAACCAGGTACACGGCTGCTGCAGAAATGGTCAGCAACAAAGCCTGGCACACCTAACAGGCGGCATTATTATTCTCAGTTAGAAAGAACTTAGGATGAGGTTCAGCTTAGGCATCATCAAAAATCCTATTGATATAAACTGCGAATACCAACCGGGATGCACAATTGTTGTGTTTAAGCCGGGCAGGGAAACTATATTCAAAATCCACTGACATATTTTAAAAACTGGCTCACAGCTGCAGCCGAGAGTGAGTTGAAGTGTGTTATCCTAGCTTAAATTTAGACTTAATAGTTGCAACAAATAATTCATTTAAATCTAAAGGTTTTCTTTAGCTCTTAATGTCATCATAATTTATGCTATTGTTATGTAACTGGTGTTGTTCTCACCTTCTCTCTCAGCTCCTCCAGGGTTCCCGCTGTGATCCCTTTTTTGGTCTCCCTTTTGTTACAGCAGATTCTGAAAGGTCGCTGGGGCGGGGACCAGACCCGCTTGGTCACAGACCTGACAGTAAATCAAGCAGGAAAGCAAAGAAATCATATTAGTGTTTTTTGCTGTTGCTGTTGTTTTACCCCAGGTTCTCACATTTTGACTTTATACAATAAAAAAGCAAAAATCTTTTTTTAATCACACATAATGTCTGACTCTGATCTCCCCAGTAAATCAGGATAATACCTTGATTCTAACCCTTGTAGGGCATCAATCAATACGAAACAAGTCAAAGCAGAGTTTTTCAACTTACTTGAAGAATGACGACGTCGTATCCATTCTCCTCACTTTCCTCCTCTCTCGTCTTGCTCGTCGGGTGTTTTGGACAAAATGTCTCTGTGTGACCCAGGAGCTGGACTTTGCCTCAAACCTGTTGATAATCAAAAGCAGAACAGAGAAGGGCAAAGTTCATGCTGGCTGTGACTAAGTCAAGCAGATTATAATGCCTCTGGTAACTGATATGGGAGGGTAAATCTAATAAACTCTTACAATGGTTTGTTTAAATTAATATTTCATCGAAGAATCCCTTTAATGTGGACAGATAGTTTGTTTTTCATCAAACTCAGCTGCCATGTAATTTGTATTTATTAACACGTCATATCTCAAAGTAACCTGATAAAAGCCTGCTTTTGCTGACATCTACATCAACACCTATATTGTGATCTGACTGAAGATGAAATTTTGACTTAGACAAATAACTCATCCCTGTTAGCTTCCTCAAGAAATCAGCACAACATTACAGGGATTTTAAGTGGAAAAGAGAAACAATTTTGCAATGTAGCCTTTGTGTTACTTGTTCTTCAGCTTATTTAGATGTTTCCAAAATGTATTTATTCAAAATTATAAAAACATGTACGGCAAGCAAAAATGAGACTGGCAGAAATCTTGGATTTAATATATTTAATGTTTTAATTTTTATTATGGCAATCTGCATTGCTTCTAGCCTACTTATGAAATGTTTATTATTCACTTTGAGTACAGCCTTAGAAACACCTCACAAAAACATCAATCAACAAGGTAAAAAAACCTGAAAAATAACATCTAAATCTGAACACATTTGTACCTTTATTTCCTATTTATTTCCTTTATTTCCTATGTGTATAATCTAGTTGAATTGTCTCGTAATACTTTCATTTATTCCTTCTTTTATCTCCCCTCCACAACCCGCCTTCCAAACAATGTAAACATCTACAGGTTAGTGAATAATAATAAAGAATAGACCCATTATGTCTTTTTCTTCTTGGCAAAAAACGTTAAGCGAACATAACCGCCACCAACCAGTAAACCCTTTAAGTCTCTGTGCTAATGTGAGTTATCATGCTGGTCTGGCGGGTGAAGTTGCTACGTCATATCCTGAAAGTTATTTAAGATGTGCTCATTTACTAAATTTTAGTTCCCACCCGAGTGGAGTTTGAAGTCGGGCCCATGGTTCGCATACATGGGCAAGGAAGCACCGCCCGTTCGGCACATTCGATCACGGTATTCAAACTGACACTGACAGCTACGTGAAGGCGGGAGGCAGAGAAGCGGAACTTTTGACAGAAACTTTTTGAGTTTGGTTCGTAAGTGATTAACAACAAACAACGCTGTTGTTGTTTCTCGAGAGGTACTTTAAATCCACATGAGACGGTTTCGGTTAGCTCAGTTCTGCTTGTTGACTGATTAGGGTTAGGGTTATTCGTCATTAGCTCTGCGCCAGTTTGCCGCAGTAACTTGATACTGCTAAGGTGACGTTTATTAACGTCGGATATATATATATATATATTTTTAGCTAAACGGATTCTCTGGGATGGCTACAAGAAAACCGAAAGAAAATGGTAAGTGGAGAACTGAACATTTAGACTTCCTAAACGTTTATCACTCGCTAACGTTGATAAGCACTGTTGGAGTTTGTCAAAGTTAATGTTTAGGTAGTTCTGACTGACATTAATACATTCCACTGCAACTAACTGTTGTGTAAAAACTTCAGAGGTTTGTTGGAAAATATCAGTGACGAAAGTCATGGAAACCATGGAGAACAACAGACATGCTAGAGATAAGGTTGTGGGGATGTTTGAAGCATAAAGGTGCTCCAGCTCTACTAGCTGAATCTACTTCTACACACCTGAATCAAATAACTGGCTAATTAACAGGTTGATCAAGTTCTAGTGTTAGAGAAGAGAGGTCTGTGTGTGCATTTCTTCAGGCTCAACAGAGTGGAATACAAATGAATGGTGCACTTTTAAGAGACAGAGGTTTAAAAAGGAGTGGCAAAAGCAAATGATGTGGCTGAGCAGTCCTTGCCAACAACCGATGGCTTCATCAAGTACATGTTGCTGTGGAATATCGTCTACCCCTGCCTGGAAGTTGAGATGTTATCAAGTCATACAGCAACTATCTGTATCAGTCAGAGGCCCCCTCAGATTCGTTGCAAGGCTGACTGCTGCCCGAACAACGACTCTTAGAAGATACGTGGATGATATGAGTTAGAACAACGTTTAAGTTTTTATTTGGAGAAAATTATTTCTGACTTATATATATATGTATATATATATATATATATATATTGTTTTTGTTTTTTTGTTAAAATAATTTGCAAGATAATCCATTGTTTTTCACTTACTTATCAATTTTGCACTAATTTGTCGCATGAAATTCTGATAAACTTTTTTTTTTTACAAAGTGCAAGGAGTGTTGAATTTGTTAGGTACTGTACATTATAAGGGAACTGTGGGTTTACAGTTTAAATGCTGTCAGGCTTTACACAACCTGCTTTAGTTGTATTATTTGTATTCAACTCTCGTTTCCTCTACAGATGCCAGCCTTCCCTTTGCTGCTCTCCAGCTGCTGGCCCCTCCCGTCCGCCTGGTGTCAGCGGCACTCTGGAAGGTGCTGAAGCAGAGGGATGTGATGCAATACGGGGTTGTGGAGGAGTTTGTGTCTTCGGCCTGCGAGACCGTTCCTGGCCTGCTTACCCTGCGACACCAGGGCAAGCTGGTGCTGGGCCTGCGAGCACGGGTGACTAATAACTAAAGGACGAGTGGCAATCGTAATTCTTCAGTTTAACACATTTCTTACTAATCCGTTTTCCTTCCTTCTTTCCAGTTAATATTAGAGTTGTGTCTCAAACAGCCAGACGTTGACTTGATTGCGCCACATCTGGAGAGGATCCGTGTTCCTGCTCCTCTTTCGTCTGGATCAGCTGTGGTAAAATGCAGTTCAAATTTACACCAAAAATTAGAATTTTTTTTTCTGCTCATGATTCAATTTCACTTGTGATTGAAACAAAGGTTAACTACAACCAGCTTGGATTGCTTATTTGATTAGAAATTGGGATTATTTATTGAACTGAGTGAATGGAGTTGTGCAGAATTACAGAAGCAGATAAGTTGAACTGTTTTTGTTCAACAAGGGAAAACTAGGCCAGCTCATTCTGCCTATAAAAAGCAGCATAAAGGCAGCCAATCATTCAGGGAAGCACATATTCAGGCATAGCCCCTCTAATAAAGATTTTTTATGTTCATAATAAAAGTCAGTTGTTTTTAGACAATGCAAGCATATTTTTGCTCATTTTACACCTCAAGACTTCTCTTGTCTTTTGACTTTTTTTGTTTGCTTATAGAGAATTCTAATAAAAAGACAACCTAGTTTGAGTAAAAAAAAAGTCCACTCTTCTAGTTTTTCAGGTTTTGTTGTTTTATGTGTAAAACATGCACTTTGCGTTTCTCTGTCTTCCAGAAGAAGGATGTGAAAATTCAGAGAACAGTGGAAAGTTTCCATATTTTTGTTCAAACGCTGTTAACAAATGAAGCAGAGCGAGAACACTTTTTTAAAGTGAGTATCCGTCCACCAACGTCCCACCTGAAACAGTGAGCAGGTGATTATCGTTGTTTTTCTCTTAATAGGAGCAGTTTCCCACCGATTATGGCCCAAAGTTTGACCAGGAGCTGGAGAAGCTGTTGTGGGAATTTCTGATTCGACTAGACCAGTTGCTCCCGGTTCCCAACCTAGCTCAGGTGGGCACCAACACACACATGACCTCTGGTGTTACCGTGTGTTGTTGTGGAGTAAAAATGACAGTAAAACGATGTGATTGCAGACGGTGTCATGGCTGTGTGACGCCCCTCCTGTCCTGGAGGAGTGTGCGCAAGCAGCAACTCAGCCACAGCTTCTCAAGATCTTACTTGAACATCAGGCTTGTCTGGGTCACCTGGAGTCAGCAGGTTGGACTAAGGAACATTTGGGTTTATTGTTTCTCCCCCAACTGGATTAGAATGGCAAAGAGAGCATTTTATTTTTCCAAACAAATCAACCAAATTGGTTCTTGTATTGTTAAATGCATGTGCTTACTCTTTTAAAGAAAAAAAATATTTTTTTCTCTTTTTTTTTTTCTGAATTTAGTTCTTAAAAATCTAAGACTCTTGAATGTCCCCTTCAATAAAAACACGGAACAATTGTAAAATGGTTATTTCAATATTTAGGTTATTTTGTTTTTCCAACTCTCTGCTGGAGAAGAAGCTGAAGATTACACAAAATAAAGACAAGTTTTGCATTGATGTCACTGTTAAGACATAATTATTGCTCTACACCTTAAGGTTGGCTTGATATTGTAGAAAGCTTTATAGGTGAACTCAAAACTGAACCGATTTCTGTAAATAGACATGAATTTGATGTCTAACTGTGTTCCTACAGCCTGGAAATGTATGGATTTTGTTTTGTGTAAGATTGGAAGGATTGTGTAAAGAAAATGATTAAAGACACTCGTGTCTTTTTAACCATCCATTTCTATCCATCCATCATTTCCATCCACAGTAATAGTTTTGCTGTGGTCCATATTGAGTAGGAATCTGGTTTCAAGAAGTCATGAGATCTTATTTTTCAAATGTGGGGGAATTTTGACTGGACAAAATACACAGAAACTCTAAATCCCAACGAGACTTTTTTTCTGTGTCGTTTCTGTTCGCAGCGTCTCTACCTCCAAACATGGGCGACTCCATCCTGGCTTCTCTCTCTCTGCCTCCATCTGGAAAAGTCCCATCGGATCAGTCGTCCACCGAGCGGACAAACTGCTCAAGGCCGGGAGCGACCGCGCCGTCCGACACGCCTGTAATCATTTCTAACGGCGACGTCTCAGCCAGGGAAAAAACCTCGCAAGGCGGTGAGAAATCCAACTCAAAAGACACAGCAGATGATCAACGGGACCCAAATGTGAAATTCACCTTGGTCAAACGAAAACCCAAGCCTGTCGCCGCGAGTCCATTAAATGAAAGCAGAGGAAGGAAACGCAAGCAACCAGACACAGCAGAATGTGACTCTGAGGAGGAAGTTGGATCTGGAGAAAAAAGCATCAACAGCATCCAGAGAACCAAAGAAACATCTCAAACTTTACAAAACAATGGCTACAGTATAGAACTTTTAAACAGACATATAAGTAAGCTGGACCTGCCTGAAGATCCGAGCATTTACTCCGTGTTTGCTTCCTGCCTGAGCAGCAATCCCAGAGTTGTTATCCAAAAACTGATAGTTTGTCCTGCTTGCGTTGGCTTGCCTGGATCTGGGGGAGGATGGAAATTCTTCTACAAGGAGGAGCAGAAGAAGTCCCCAACGTGGAACCAAACATGTGGCTGTCAAACGCCTTACAGTCCTGGCTTGGATGACAAAGAGTAAGGCTTAAACAACGAGCTGCTAGTTGGCCTCCAGGAGTAAAGCTTTGTTTTTCTTTTCTGGGTTTTGTTTAGCAGCTGTTGATGACCTGTTATTGATCCATGTTATCATTTGACACTTTACCATAGTGATGCACAGCGTAGTTGATTGGGCTCCTACTCTGTCCCAATGTCTAGAAATTTAAAAATTTGCTTTTCCAGTTTTCCAAATCTGGACAAGTAATGGAGAAAGGAAAACTGAGGATGGAGAGATATGCTAGTTTCCAAACTTCATTCAATATTCTGTCATCTGAAAGCTGACAAAAAAAAAAGAGACCAGTAAATTGTGAGAAAAAGATTTAGTCTTACTTTCTGAGCTATAATAAATTGTAAAGGAAAATGCTTTAATTCTTTTTAGTTTGATTGCATTTTTTCACACCTCCATCTCAAAAGGTGATCAATTTGACAGTTTCTGCACATTTTCAATGATGCAAGTAAAGCTCTGTAAGTTTGGGGCCATTTCTCAGGCAATTTCAGCTTTATTTTTTTTATTAATTATTAGTAACATTTACAACAGTTCAGTGGGATAATGTTCATGGTTCTGTTCTCTAAAATCTCTGAATGTACAGCTCTGCTTAAAGAACACTTTGCATCCAAACATTTGTGAGGACTCACTGATGTTTAAGATCCTGGACAGTTTAATGTTTGCCAAGAGTGTACATTCTAATTAAATTGATCTGAAAAAATAAATAAAAAATTTTTATACTAGTTTCTTTGAGCTCATCTTTCTGTTAAATAACATCAATTAGATGAGTTTTAATGATCTGAATTTTCAAAAAAATCAAACTGGGTCAGTTTTATTTTTTTTATTTTTTCTTTGTTTGTTTGACAGAAATCAGCCGGTTTTATCCAGCGGGAGCAGCTCTTCCTCCCAGCAGAGGACTCCTGCAGGTGATTTAACTCATTAAATGACTTCATTATATGGGTTAAAAATAACTGACTAGTTCCAGTAAGTTTGGATTATCCGTTGCTCTGTGTTTTGATGAACTCTGTATGTTTGTGTGTAGAAATCGTTTCTCTGTCAGGAGACGACTACGTAGCAGATTCTGAGGACGAGGCATCAAAGAATTTCAAAGGGCGGGTATGTATGCACCAAATAATAAAAATGAATGCAGAGAAGGTTAAATTATTTGCCTGACATATTCCTACTGTCTGAATAAGAAACCAGGTTTATATATTTAAGTACAAATAAGTAAAATGAATAGTAAATATTTGTATTTTCAGTTCTGTATTGAGAAATATGTGTGAAAATAGTTTGTCTGACAAGCTTTATGCTTGTTTTTGAATAAAGGTGCCATAATATCAACTTTTTTTTTTCTTCCACCATCCACCTCAAAATTTGAGTTTAGCATTTTAAACAGTTTTTTTTTGTGTGTCTTTTAGCTCACAGAGGCAGATATATATGTGTGCTGGATCAGCTGTACTGGTTTCTCAGAGAGGTGTTTCCTTGGTAACTGAAAGGAGGATTTATGAAGGGATAATTCGAGATGCTCAGCCTATTTTCACAATTTTTTGTCTACCAATCCCTGAATGTATCTTTTAACCTGTTTCATTCTTTTATTTATCCAACAGTCTTTGAATGCATCTGCAACATGCACATCTCTCTATGTGCTTCCATTTATTCTTTCATTCATCCAGCAGCATCTTTCCATCCACTTTCAAATGATTTTATTCATCTGTTAATTTCCCAAGTCTATCTGTCCATCAAGCTGTTTATTTATCCATTATTCATTTCATTTATCGTTCTGCTCTAGTAATTATTCATCTGTGCTAATTTATTTGTCCATGAGATGGTTCTTTATTTAAAGCCTGATTAACATTAAGCTTATTGATAATCTTATCAATAGGCTAACCTTTTTAGCTTATTGATAAGCTAACGTTATGAAGCTAAGCCCCAGTTGAGGTTATCAGGAACATCTGGAAACTGCATTCTGAAGTAATAAAAATGTGAAGGGACACCTTTTTTTTTTTTTTTCTTACACTGAGGACTATTTTCCAAATCAAAAAACTTCATGAAAATATTAAATATTTGAATGTACCTCTGTATTTTTAACGGTTTTCTTTATCAAGTTGTGCCAGTTCAAACACATAATTTCAAACTTTGAACAACGTCCTCTCACGTCAAATTGTATCCTGTGCTCTACCTCCCCCAGCTGTTCATGAAGCGGTACTACAAGACCAAACACGGCACATACGTTCCCACCCTGAGGGAGTTCTGGAAACCTGGGATGACCCGACCAAACCTGTTGTTCGCTGGCAGCAAACGCAGACGATAAGAGGGACATAAACTGTTTACAGCCTGGAAACAAACATTACCTGATGTGTGGAGCTGGACTTTTATCTTACCTTCAGCTAAATTAATTAAACCGTCTGAAGTACACCTATCACTGCAGTTTAGACAGTTACCAGCCAATAAAAGCTCGTTTAGTGTGTTTATTTAACCTTTCATGCATGTTAAAATTGATCAGAATGCAAAATATTGAAAGCATGCATTCCACTAGAAAGATATGAATTTATAATATTAGAAAAACTGCAAGTAATTATTAATCTTGATTTAATTTATCCAAAAGACATAAGTTATAATTGCAGAATGGTGTCTTGTTATAAAATCTCATTTATATTAGCTTTCTTATCAATGATGGCTTATGTACAGAACCAATAGGAAGGCCAAAGTATATGATGGAAAAATAGAACAAGGATAAAATTAAAAAATAAATCATAAATGGGTCTGAAGTCCTGCAGGGTTCAGAGTCGACAGCTCATCCCTCCCGTCACCGTGACGGTCTCTCCTGTAATGTAGGAAGCGTCATCAGAGCACAGGAAGGCGATTGTTCCTCCGATCTCTTCAGGTTCTCCAATTCTGCAGCCGCAGACAAATAAATAAAATTATTCCACAGATTCAGCAGCTCAACTACAACGAGTTAAACTAAACTTCACCTCTTAATGCTGAGCTGCTTTTTTAACTCATCCACAATGTCTTTGTTTTCCCACAACTAGAACAAGAAAAAACAAAATCAACTCATACGGTAATCAGGAACTCTACAGGCCTGAAGACCCATGAAGCACCGGTGTCCTTACTGCCGAACTGAAGCGGGTTTTGATGATTCCAGGGGCCACGCAGTTCACCCTGATGTTACTGTGGGCCAGCTCAGGAGCCAGAGCCCTGGTTAGACCCAGCAGGGCCGTCTTACTCACACAGTAGGGGCCCAGGCCCTACAGAGACACAGCAGGTCCATTTCACTGAATTCAGAAGACACTGGGGTATCAAGAGTGAGTAGGAAAGCTAGTTTTTGCCATGCTTGATTGTGAAGCCCCTCCAATCATACCATATACATTTTATTTTTTTCAGTATTAAATTTTATTCAAGGTGGCATTAAAAAGATCTTCAATAGTCTTAAGTTTGACTTTCTGAAGCCAGTGCATAGCCTGTATTAAGTGAAGCTAAATGGAAAAACGTAATTGAGAAATCACGAAGATGCTGTCTGAATATTTAACCACCTGCATTGGTTGGTATCCACCCACAGAAGACACAAATATTACGTTTCCGCCTCTGAAAGAGAAATTCAGAAATATTAAAAACACAACTCAGGGCTTCATTGTTGGCTCTTCTTGTCCTGCCATTACTGTTCCATCCTCACCCTCGCTTCTCCATATGAGGCACCACCAACTTCGTCAGGAGGAAGGCAGCTTTTACATTTACAGACAGAATCTAAAGAAACAAGAATGATACAAATATATGTATATATTTTACTGTTTTGGTAGGAAAAAAGTGGGAAACAGAAGTTTTTTTTTTATCTTGAAATTTGATATGTTGCGAAAGCATGTATACGAGTCACACCAAAGGCTTTCACTGGTATTCATGTTAAAGATAAACATTTATGTTAAAGAGAACCTTCCATCCAACAACCCTAAACATGCAGCCAGGGACTAAAAGTATATTCTTATGTTAGAGTGACCTAGTTAAAGTTCAGACCAAATACAAGGAAGAATCTGTGGCAAGACTTTAAAATCTCTGATCACAGAGGTTCTCCGTCCAATCCGACTGAATCGGAGCTAATTTGCCTGGAAGAGTGGACAAATATTTTGTCACGTAATAATCCAAAGTGGCGCAAACTGCAGCTGTAAATGCAGCAGAAGTTGATTCCGCCACACATGGACTTGGGGTCACTTTGGGGTCAGATTTTTATTGGCCAAAAATCTGGAAAGCATGAACTCCCTTCAATTTCACAAATATGACCTGCTTTGCATTGGTCTAATCCATCACTCCCAATAAAATAGAGTACAGTTAGTTTATATGACGGGACAAAATGTGAAAAATCGCTCTAAGTCTTGAAGCGTCGTAGTCAGGCGTTTACCTTGTCCCACACGTCCTCTGTTGAGTCCAAGATGCTTCCAAAGAAGGGGTTGACCGCTGCGTTGGACACCAGGATGTCAATGCCTCCACACTGATCCAGAGTCTAAGTGTAAAACAAAGTGAGGAGTTAGGTCAGGTTTCAAGTAATATAAAACACGTTTAAAACCCTGGTACAGTTCACAAACAGGCAAACTTGAAAAGTCAATCTGTAGATTTACACGAGTTTGGAAACTATTAAAGATTCATTTTAAAGGGATGAAACAATTATTGCTTTGCAGACAGACTGTCCCAACAGCACGACACATTAGACGCAGGCAGGAAATAAAGGACGCTCAAAACAGGAGCTAAGGAATTGAGAAACTGGCTGTTTATGGGTCTACCATATGTACAATCATTTATAAAGGCTTAGTTTCCATGGAGGCACCTCACACAGCAGTCAGGTATTCTCCAAGTCAAGCAGAGCTGCTGCATGCTTGTGGTTTTCCGAGATGTACCTCAAAACTTATCTCTGCAGTGGAAAAGTTTACGGGCTGCCAAGATTAAGATTGAAGTACTTGGGAAGGTTATTGGTCTCCAGGAATAATAAGAGCCTCAAATATGAAGTGAAGTGAACTTGGGACAGCTGGAGAGCACCTATAACAACACCAAACATCAGAGCAAACCATCTGAATGCTTCCAGACAGAGAAAAGGTTCCCACCCCTCAAGACAGACCGAGGCCCCTTGAAACGACTTCACCAGAGTCGTCCACATCGGACTCCGAAACTAAGGAGCTCAGCTGAAGCTCAGTAACGAGGAATGGGTTTCAAATCTCTCCTGAACAGAACCTTCTACAGGTCGGCTCCGCGGCAACAGGAAATGTCTGAGGTTTGCCTGGAAAAATAATGCAGTTATTACCCAAGAGTTCAGTCGGATTTTCCGTTTACTGGGGGTAAACGTAAATAAAGAAGTTCCCTTAATGCCTCCGATTCCGGTTTTCTTGAACTAGTTTTCTCAGCAAGCCTGCACATTTCACCACTGAAGATACTAGAGCTCACCAGTTGGACCAGCTTCTCCCTGTCCTCTCCTTTGCCTACATTACATGTGGTTCCAGTTACTCGGATGCTCTGGCTCTTCAGCAAAGCCACAGCGTTGTCCACGTTGGCCTGCCGCCGGCTGCTGACGACCACATGGGCCCCTCTCTTCCCCAGAGCCTGAGCTGCAGCCAGGCCGATTCTGAGGCGAAAGAGGAACAACAGAGCCTTGTAGTGAATGAACAAAACTTTCCAGACCCGTCTTATCTCAACAGCAACCGCAAGCGTCAATGTGGTTTGCTGGGATTTTATGCATTAGGTCAACAAAAGGTAGGATGCAAGTGAAATGTACAAAAACTTACAATAATGATTTGTATTAAACCTCATAACATCAAATAAGCCAACTATGTCATTTTATCTAAGTGTAAACACCACACTGCACCTCTTCTCACCCGATTCGCCTTAACAGACAAACATGGTGGTGGCAGCATCATGCAAGCTGGTTTACAGCAATACAAGACTGTGCTGCCACAAGAGATGGCCAACATGGTTTCTGCAAGTTTCAGTAACTTAAATTTAGATATTTAAAATCACAGACCAAAGCAAATTCTCCAAAATAACTTAAATAAATTAAAATATTGTTAAATATGCACTTTGTCCATGAGCTGGTGGTAAATAATCATGTTTTGATGTAATTTTCCCAAAGAACCAACAATAAGCAAATGTCAGAAAGAACGAATAACTAACATAAGACCTAAATAAGGTAATTTTACACCTTGTAGGAGCATTTAGGCTATTCTATGACATTTTTAAAGCCTAATATAGAAACAGTTAGATGCTGGTCAGCGCATCTAAAGCATATTCACATGCTAAAAAATGCCACTCAAAGTCCAGAGCTAAATTAAATTATGTGGCGAGACTTAAAAACTTTACAGGTTCTCTCCATTAATTCTGAGTTATTTTGCAAAAAAGAGAGCTCTAAAACTTCAGTCTCCAAATGTTCACAGCTGGAGGAGACACGCCTCCAAAATAACTGGAGCCAAAGGCGATTCTGCAAACTCAAACTACTGACTGAGGCAGCTGAAAACCAGTGCATGCATGTCTTATATTCTTACCACTTTAAAACTGTGTGATTCTTTGGGTTGGTCTATCACAAAAAAATCCCAATAAAGCTCATTTTAGATTTCAGATTTAATTGTGGCAACATGTTAAAAAGTATAAGGGGTAGAAAAACAGTTGCAAGGCACCAGAAGTCAACATGTATCATTTGAAACATCATCCTTGACACATTTATTTAAAAAGAAAAAAAATCACAGAGGCAACATATTGGAACTGAGATACTTCTTTTTTTCTCTTTTTGTTTTGGAAATCCATCTTCTTAGAAAAGCAGACCACAGTCACGTCCTTGGTTTCTGTTAAAGCTGTTCCAGACTAAGAGCTCTACAAACAGTTCAGTCATTCTCACCCATCTGTGGAGGCTGTCACAATAGCTACTTTCCCATCCAGATTGCTATGAGACATGCTTCTCTGGACAGAAACCGGGTTGGTCCTCAGAAACCTGGATAAACTCCGAAACATCACCTGGAATACGGAGCAGCAAGGTTACTTCATGCACAGACTGGTTCACTAATTCAGGGTTTCCCAACCCTGGTCCTCAAGGCACCTTGCCCTGCATGTTTTAGATGTTTCCCTGCTTCAGCCCAGCTGATTTCAATCGATGACTGATTAACAGGCGTCTGCTGTACTGCAATCAGTTGAATCAGGCACATTAAATCAGAGAAACAGCTAAAACGTGTAGGACTGGGTGCCTTGAGGACCAGGGTTGGGAAACACTGCACTAGGGTAAAGGTCAGGGACTCTGACCGGACTTGTTGTTAGGCGGGATTCAGAGGTATAAAAGGTGGATGACACAGAAATCCAATTGTACATTACCGCAAACTGACACCGTTAAGACTCATAATAGATCAGCAGTGTAAATAATGAAATATCTGATCGAGGTTCAATGATAACTCTACAGCCAGCGAAGGAATACTGACGTTTAAGCTCTATAAGGAAGATTATCTCACCATGCAGGACATGCAAACTGTAACGGACCAAGTCGCAAAGGTGGCACGTTTGATAAAACACAAAACTCAGGCAAACTCTGGCGAGAGGACCTTTGACTCTTGCTACATCTACTGTCTTCCGGATGAAGGTATCGCTGCCAAAATAAAAGCCTCAAACAAGCCCCTCGTTTTCGTTTGACAACTTTTAAATGTGTGACCAGTAATAATAGCATCAGTTGGTAGGATAACTGTTCACTGTTAGGTTCGTGACTTACTAATAACGTTACGTGTCTAAGTTTTGACTATTTGGGATGCTTATTTCTCTGATTAACAGTTGAAATCTACGCCCCTGAACGCACCCACCAAACATCAGCCAATCACAGAAGAGGTGCAGCTATCAGTGTGGTAGAAGCCAGATTTCAGTGAGAAAGGATTGGACGAAATAATTGTGTCAACAAGACAGGTTTCCCTTACAGCTCAGGGGAGCATCCGAACCCATCGATATATACATTACGAATTACGACGTAATGTATCCGAATCACTAAAACAGACCGAGAGGCATGTCTCTATAACAAAAACTGATCTTAGTTTCATTGCACAGTAGAAAGTGAGCTCGTCCGCCATCTTGTGAGTGGCGTGTGAACCTGGAGGATTATTACTATTAAACGTGGTTTTCAACATAACATAGGCACTCATTTTTTTTACAAACTACTTTGAATATACGCAGTTTTCATACACAATAATGGGAACTCATTTTATATTGTAGATTAATTTACTTCTTAATATATGCTAAATAATTTAATGAAATGTAGTTTTAGCCTTTTTGACTAAAACACATTCAGTTTTTCCAGATTTGTTTAGCTCAAAAAGTACTACTTAAGCTATAAATGTGAAACCATTTGTTAGATTAGCTTTAGGTGTTAAGAATGTATTATTCCTATTTTTATACTAATTAATAAAATTGTAATAAATAATGAATTAATTAGATTTTTAGGATAAACGGATGACAAAGAGCTAGTGTCTAACCATAAAGATCTTATATAAGTGCCTAATTGTGTAGTTTTTCTCAGTTGTAAATGGTCTAGTATCTCAACACTGTCCACAATATGAAGGTCTTATCTTAATCACATACTAAATGTTCCCGTTAAAACCATTTAAAGATCTGCAAATCTTGGATGAATGGGAATGTTACGGAAATGTTTAGTGAATTCAATAATTTAAATCACAAAGAAAAAATCATATATTAAAGTTAAGTGATGTATGTCAAGTGTCTGTTTCTGTCAACTTTGAAGATTAATGCAGCTAATAGAAAGCAAACTTTTGAATGAGTTTTGTTTCAAAATTCTCTTAAGACTGTAGATATCCCTTATGCTTGCCCACCTTTTTCTTCCATACATTTTTCAAGCACTTAACCTTCCATTAACATGCTTGGAAACAGCAGTATTTAAACAATCAGTTTCATTATCAATGCATTTTTTTGTCATATATGGAGGGTGTTGATGACTTATGCTGGTTAGCTGTTAAGTCAGCAATTTTTCTCTTGATTGTGTCAACACATCTCTGTTTTAAAAATTATTTTTCATTCGGCTTGTGTAATATTCTGATTTTGTAAGAAACTACTTTTTTTGCTCTCTGAAGATGCAAACTCTTCATCAAAATGAACAGCTTTATTTGCCAAATTTGTAAAAGCAAGAAATTCCACCATTAAATGTTAACCAGAGAGACAACCTGGAGAAAAAAAAATGTTTTGTTTTGTTCTCTGCCATGCCTACCTGAAGGTAAAAATTTAAACAGTATGTGTCTAGAATGTGTGGGGTCTGCAAAGATTTTAGTTACCCATTTCCTGACCCTATATGAACAAGTCCTGTAAGGGCAACACTGATATTCCTATGTGCCAACCTTAATGCGTGAAATAGAATAGAAAAATAGAAACTACCTGTATTCCTCCTCAGTGAGTAAATTCAGATGAACCAGAGGCAAAGTGACAGATAAATCATGCATGCAGATTCACAAAAATACATCATTTTGTGCAATAAATCTATATAGTAGTTTAGTCTTTTGAATTACATGCCTGAAATAAATTTACTTTATGAATACATCAAAATTATTACGATACAAATGTGACTTGACCAAAAATTCATGTGACTAACAGTCTGACAGCAGTGTGCTTGAGTACCAAAAAAAAATGCCACTCACAATATGGCGGCGACGTTGCCCTACATCTCTGACGCCCATGCGTCGTCTGCTCGCCGACGTTTGTGGATCGAACCCCAATGGCCAAAGATTTTCACGCCTGGAAAGAAGCGATTCCTCACACATCTCCCTGAAAGCGTTACGTCGATGGGAAGTTTAGCCACGATAAGACAGAAGCCAGGTATTTATTTTAATTTTAAACCGACGCCTTTGTGCTCTAGCGCCGATTGGACTGGTAACAGCTGGGATTTCATGCTACGCTCCAGGACTATTGTTTTGAATTGAGCCTTAGCAGCAAAGGGGCGATATGGATAACCAGCGTTAGAGAGTGTAATCCAGTCGGTTAGTGTTTAAAGCTAGGCCTCGGCACGGTTCGCTGCCGTCTTATCAGCTCATAATTACATGAATTAACAATTATTTTTCATGTCAGACACACAAACCAGCTATTAACGTGCATTATGCCCATTTTAACGTGCACCATTTGCTTTTCCATGCAGTCTGCTAGGGTGGCGTTACCGTAACGTAACGACAATCGCTCGTCGCACGTTGTATTGCATATGGATGATGCATGACTTTAAGGCGGCTGGACCGGTTTGGTGTTCAGTTGTTGTATCTCATCAAAGCGTGAACGTCGTTTCCACATGGATTGCAGGATCCGCACGAAGACAGGGGACGTCGAGGCAGCGACACCACTGAGATGAGTCCTGTCCAGAGCCAGCTGTGCCTCGGCTGCCAGTCTCTCTGCTGCCCGTCAACACATCCGACAAAAATCACTGCAGATCTGATCTGATCTGCACGGATGAGCTGGGCGATCTGAACACTCACAGTTTCTCAGAGAAATATCTAATGAGTTTGGAGTCATGTCTGTCTCTGTAAGTACACGTCTTACCTTGCTATGTGCATAGACTTACTTAAAAAGAAAAAATATATATCAATCTTTCTGTGTTGGACAGATGAGGTTATAAATGACTGACATAAGCTGAAACATGATGGCCACTTTCTAGCTGTTGTAGATTTTCACAATATTTTTTTTTATGAGGATCCTTACTGCTTCCATTACTGTTTTGAGGGAGAGAGAGGAGCTCCCTCATGGCTCATTGGAGCCTCTCTGTCCCTGATGGGGGTTTGGTTTAGAAAATGAAAGGGGGTCTGACTCTCTGGCTTTGGATTGGCAATTAAACCCTAAACAGCCAGGGACAGATGTGCCTCTCATCCCCTCCCCCTCCCTCTCATCTTGCTCATTAACATTAAGCTCCCGTGTCCATTTGATCATTGATCCACCTCCAACGGCTTCCCCTCGTTCTTTTTTGACCATCATTACTGACCCAGCTGGGGATTTTGAGATTTGGATTTTCTCTGTGTGTGTGTGCGCGCGCGTGGGGGTGTGTGTGTGTGTGTGTGTGTATTTCTGTGCTTTGTGGTCCACCAATTCTCCTCCCCTTTCATTCTGAACTCTTCACTATTCAGTGGCATTTCTCCCCATTTACCGACTCTAAACAATCAACAAACTCTTTCTGACTTGGCAGTATCAGATCAATGTGACTCTGGGTTACTTCTCCACTTATAATTAAATACTTATCACTAATTTAAAACAAAGGCAAAGGGACTTAGGAATTGACCTTTTGAACTATATTTAGACACTTCTGTTGGCAATCAGTGTGGTTTGAGTATGTTGTGTGAATTCGCACTTAGATTCCAACAGACAAATGTTTTTACCCACAACACTTCATTCCAAGTCGATTCCTTCCTTCATCAGTATTACCAAGTATTACCAAATGTTCCCAAGACAGATGCAAATCGATGCCTCATTTTTTGTTCCCAAGAAAGTTGGGGATGAAACGAAAAAAAAACGCCAAAAAACTATGGAGACATAGCAAAATGAACAACAGACTGGTAGTTTATTGGAAACCAGCCGGGTATCGCTCATGGTTAATCAAGCTGAGAGTCTCACATTTTTGGTCACCAATTTCTTGGTACATCTCTCATACTGATAAATTATTATACAAAAGGTGGAATTGCATTTTTTTTTAGATTTATATTGAATATATTTCAATTGCTTTAATTAGCCTGGAGATTGTAGTTGGGATTCAAATGAATCCTGAGAGATTATAACCTGAGATCAAAACAAAAGAAGTTTCGATCTGGAGTCAAATAACCACGTTTCCTTCCAGTGGACGTCGAAGGAATATAAACAAATATTAACCGTTATGAAAAGTAATAAATACACTCTGTATTCTCTTAAAAGTCAGGTATGAACAAGCAAAATATGATGACATAGTCAACTGTTGCTGAGTATAACCGTTGTGGTGTAAACATGTGAGACAAGACAAACAGGTGTAACCGTAGACTGCAGACTACAACTCTCTTTCATTTTCTATTTGGCGTTTTAATTCGTGAATTAGTAAGTATTAAAAGTTCCCACTGTCATTCCTCCTCTTTTTCTAGACAATTTTGGCCAAAGCCCTGTATGACAACACAGCAGAAAGCCCTGAGGAGCTGGCTTTCCGAAAGGGTGACATCTTGATGGTTCTGGACCAAGAGAAGACCGGCGGGCCAGGCTGGTGGCAGTGCTCCCTGCATGGCAAACAGGGCATTGTTCCCGCCAACCGCCTCAGAATTTTGGAGACTGCCCCGCCGCCGGGTTCTGAGCCCGGACTGAAGGAAGACTCTGTATACCTATCCCCTGGCCTTCCTTTGGCTCGGACTGCTGTCAGCGGAAGCACAGACGTTGCTGATGGAGTATACCTGTCGCCGCCTGCCACAGGCGAAAGTCGAGGCGGGGGAGTCGTAACTCGGACTGGAGAGCTGCGCAGAGTGGAGGCTGGCCGTCCGCGCTCACACTCAAGTTCTGGCACTCGCCCCAGACCGGACTGGGATATTGGTGTGACAGGACGGCCGCGATCTCCGTCTTTAAGGGGCCGTGGTTCGGAAATGTCTGGAACTCTTTACCAGAAGCCACTAAGTCCCATGCCTTCTGCAGCTCCACATGTCAGGCAGCCTGGAGTTCTCCTGGCTTCAGAATCTGTTTACCTTTCTCCCAGCGGCGTGCCAAGGGCTACCGATGAACCAGAAGACACTACATACCTTGTTCCGAGAGACAAACCAACAGCAGGACATTCAGACGACTGTTACTTGGTGCCCAAAGGGACGCCACTTGCAGGTGATGATGTTTATCAGTCCCCAACAGGTGGTGGAGTGAGCAGTACTCTCTGTGCTAACGGCACCTCTGGTGTAACGCTGCAGCTCAAAGCAAGTCAGGACACACCTGGAGTTTACCAAACACCTACCCTTGTTGGGTCAAACCTACATCGACCACCCGCCACAGTTCTGGCTCACCAACACCCATCTTCGCTAACCCCAACTCAAGCATCTCCCCGACCCTTGCTCAAGGGTATTTCCCCAAACTCTGCAGCTGCAAGGGGAAAAGCTGGAATGGCTAGTCTCCGTGGATCCCCTTTTTCAATCAGAGCAGGGCAAGTTAGGGTTCCGGGATCGCCAAACTTTGCCCGCAAACCTCCTCCACCGGCCCCTCCTGTGAGAGGGGTCACCAGGAAAGAAGCACAGCAAGCAACACCTCAGTCGGTTTCCTCCGCCCCCAAACCAACAACTCAGGCAAGTCTCGCAGGCCAGCCGCAACCAGAGGACAAGCAAATCAGAACTCCCCAGGGTAATGGGGAAAAGATGAGCAATGGCCTGGATAGAAGCAGCAGAGTGCCGAACAAAACTGGAGAAAAGCATGATTACTCGGATGCTGCAGATGACCAGGTATGGTGTACATGTCTTTAAACCTGTATGGTCCTCTGCTTACTTTTGTACCTTACATCAGTTTTTATGATGAATGATCTCATACAGATGTACAGACATAGCTTGATGTTGTCTTCTGCTGCCATGTTAGGTGTATGACACCCCTCCAAGTGGCAGGTGGCAGCAGCCGATCCAATCTACTCGCGTAGACGATGTTGATGGCATTTATGACACCCCACGCACCATCCAATCACAAGCTGACCCTGAGACAGAGGTAAAGCAAGTATTTAATTTCTAGGATGTGTCTTAAAAGACGTGAAATAGCTTTGAGTTCAGTGTTTTTAAAGAATCTGAAAATGTGGTAAAGTCTTCTGCTAAATCCTGTTGTCAATTCTTACCTTTACCTCCAACGGTAGAGTGCCCCAAAGGCTGTTAATGGGAAGTCAAAGACAATTTTTCTATCATTTCATGGTTCTAAGTTATTTTAGTGAGGTCCCAAAGTAAGTGTTGAGAATAACTGGACGTTTCTAATGCTGCATGGGGCATTGAGCACTGAGGCCCTTCCCTACCTGTTGCTACACACTGCAAATGAATGAACTGAAAGAAATCTGCTACACTAAAACAGATAAACTTTTTCTTTTTTTAAAAAAACATTTCAGTGCATGTGATTGCGAGGCATGTAATCAGATAAAATGTGACTTAACATTATGTTAAGCAATTACGATTAACATTATACCATAAATTCCTGGTTTTTACTGAGAATCTGAGTCTACACTTTAAGGAAACCTTAACGAAGTTTCCAACTGTCCACCGAACTATCCTCAAAAAGCAACGACTCCTTAATTTTATTTGCCATATATCCAACAATAACCTCAAAGCGACATTTGATACTTTCTGTAATACATTTTGTTTGCATAGAAGTTTTAATCTCAGATCTTTAGGTTGGAAAAATTAAATTGCAGTTCTCATTAATGTTTTGAATTCTGAAGGGGAGAGTCAGAGCTCCTCCACAGCTCACAGCTGTGATTAAATATGGCTGCCACTCATGGAAAACATTGTCAATGTTGCAGGAGCAAGTTATTTATTTGCAAGTCTGTTTTATTTAATAACAATAATAGTATTGTGCAATCTCTATTTGTGAGCAATTTCCTTCTGTGTTTTAAATGCAGAGACTATAGAAAAGTATAATTGTTCGACATGGCTAACACCTATTTGTAGCATAAAAATGAGGAAATGCCAATTGTTTTGTGACTTTCCAACTATTCGACTTCAAGTAATTGAAGATGTACCGATTAGGTTATTTATCAGCAAATACCAGTTTTCTTCCGTTTTCTTTTTATATTTTTGCTAATAGATTAATTTTAAAAAATCTATAATTTTTTTTGACTAGAAAAATCGTCTGATTCCAGTCCCGGTGTCTGACTGATCGGTTCATCCCAACAACTAACATTTCGAATCATTACCTGACCCGAGATCACAACATGAGTGATCAGGTCCTGTTCAATCCTAAAAAACTGTAGAAAGTGTTGTATAAAACTGACCTACTCTCAGTTTTTGGGGTTTTCTATAGAATACACAATTTTGCCACTTTTCTCTTGATTTAGAACAACAGTTCAACTGGCTTGGAAAAGGTTCGTGAAGGAATTGCTTCGATTGGTTGTGTTTTACAGGGGCTTAAAATACGACTGTGCTGTCTGCGTGTTCCTGACAGTTTTGTGTCATTCGTTGCAGTCATTAGTTTAGAAATTACTGTAAGCTGTGGTATTACCCTGGAATTCTTGCCTATACAAGTGCAGCGGGTCGTGAATGCGAGAGATAACTATCACATACCCTGTCACTATTTCTTCCCACATACCACCATTAGTTTGCCTCCCTGCCCCCCTCCAAGGCGAGGCCACACCTGTCTCTGTCGGCTGGGGAAGCCTGTCTATCCAGTCCAAATGTTGTTACTATTTTCTCCCAGTCACACCCATGTGTGAGGGCCACTCTACGGTTGTCCCGCCACCAGCACTACCACCACCCTGACCACAGTGGCCTCCCCTTTAATCTTAGCTTAGAATGTGTGCCAGCTGTTGGACTGTTTTTTTCCCTTTTGTCCAGATCCTCCCTGGTCCCAAATGTAATTACAGACACAGTTTCTTGCTGTTATTGGGTGTATAAAAGTGGTCAGTAATTAAACAGGTCAGTAACTCCAAATGTTGCATATATTTGCTGATCTTTGTGTGATTTCCTTTTTTTTTTTTGCTCATTTCAATTTCATATATTGCAGACTTTTTGATAATTAAAAATGCAGTATTGTACTAATTTAAACAGCCTGAACTCCATCTGAAAGTGCAATTAGGGTGAGTTTTTATGAGGTAAATTAAAATGGCAATATTCCAAAACTTTTCCACTTCTCATAGTTGTGTTCCTCTACAACTCAACTAAAATCGACAAAATCTTTTATTTTATGTCTCAACCTTCCTGAGCTGAGTATAGTGCGTCTGGTTAATCTGAAATGAAGTTCAGCACTGTCTTCTATCCTTTTGTTATCTGCTGAGTGGATACTTTTGACCAGGAACATCTTGTAAGTGTTGGCTGTGTTTCACACTTGACAGCAATCACCTCTGTTCTCCATATGTCTGGACTAAGAGCATAAAATCCAGGCTTACTTGGCTAAAACCGTCCAAAACAATGTGGATTAATGTGTCATGGTCAGATAACAGAACTTGAACCTTTTGTCCCTTATGTTTTGTCTCTGGAACAACATGAACAAGCGTACTAATAGTGCAACTTTTCTTCAAATGGATACAATTCAGTTTTGACTCTAAGCATTCAGGTATCTGCTTGGAAGTTGAAAACTGAGATGAAAACAGTTTTTAAGCGCTTCTATTTAGTGTAATCAACACTGGAATGACCTCACCAGAAGAAATGTGAGAATGACCCGACAAGGATCCAAATCTGAATTTGACACTAAATCTAAGGAGTCTTGTGAAGAGGCTGCGGCAAGAGATAACCACAGAGTCTGATAGATTTAGGGGATGCTTGTAAGGCGTAGTGGGGAAATATTGCCAAGTGAGGATGTGGCCTGCAGATAGACTCCTATTAAAATTTTAGATTAAGGGTGTGCACATTGTATAACCAGATTGTTGCTGCTTTTTTATGCATTTTTCTCACCAGCAGATTTATTTTCTTAGTGGTGTTGGTAAGAAGTTTCAAACGCATGTTGTTTGACAGAAAACCTCATCCTATCACATTCTCCGACAATTTCTATTTAACTTTTCCCTCATTTCTACAATTACAAATTCGGTGAAAATGTGTTGTTTTTGCCACTTGTAGGTCTATGATGTCCCCACAATCACTCTGATCAAACCCACGGCAGACATAAAGCCTGATGACGATGAGGACGAAGTCTACAGTGTCCCCACTCTTCCAGGCATCCCTCTGGTGCTGGCTGAGTCCACCACCAGCCTCCCCACAGAGGACATTGCCCACGTTGGACAGGTCTGTTTTGTCCAGGGATCCGACAAGCGAGCCAGCGGCGGAGATCAGAAACAAGACACCACTGAGGTTGACTGTGGGATCTATGACATGCCCTCCCTGACCATTGAAATGCTTCCCCATTCGTGTTCGTCATCATCCTCCGCCTCCACCCGCCGCCACTCTGTTTCCAGCAACGGCTCTGGCGATGTTCAATGGAAAGCTTCCCTGTCGAACCTTGTCCACTCGCTGCTGGGCAGCGCCTCGTCATTGTCCTCACGGGACCTGGCTACATCTATGGCTGAGATCCTGTCCACCTGGAAGGCCAGCCACACAGGTGACCCTCCACCGCCTCTCCAGCAAGCCTGGGTTCGGCTTTCGGATGTGCTTCCGGCGTTGTCCGCCATCGGGAATGCTCCTCCAAACGAGGGGCTGTTATCGCTGGTCCAGCGCTCTCTGGAGGAGTCCGCCCTCCTTTTGCAGGCTCAAGGGCGACCTCGTCTGTCTTCCCAGGAATCTCTGTCTCGCAGGCCTTTGCCAGCACTCCCGGTGCCTGATGGGAAGTCATGCGGCAGTGGAATGGGTTCTCGTAAAGGCAGCTGGATCCAAGAACGGCCCTTGCCTCCGACCCCTCAGCCTATGTTTTCTTTTCCTCCAACTCCGGCTTGCGTCACCCTAACCATGGGCCCTGTTAATGGAGAAGAGGACCCCAGCAACGAGTACGCAGGGATTGGCTTGACCCCAATCCCAGCCCCGGTACCTTCAGGAGACAGTGTTGGATATGTCAAACTGCAGGTCCGTCTAATGGTCACTGTTTATGAGCGAAGAAGTTTTCATAGTCACCACTGATGGTTCTCTGTTCCCCGTGTTAGGGTAAACCAGATCTTCCTCCCGTTGTCCTCTCGGAGAACGGACAAACTTTCACCGGAGAGCAAAGGGTGAGTAATTTCTGCAACGTTATTCACCTCCACATGCAGTCCTGTGGAACAAGGAAGTACATTCTGGTTCTGTTGTGGTTTTACTAATTGAAAAAATATTTTGGTCTTTACTAGGTTATGGCAATTAGAGCAATATCACAAATTAGTTGTTGTGAGCTCTCTCAAGGTCTCACCGCTGCATATTAGTCATGTTTACATCAAGACTTTGACTCATTCATTCAAAAACCTTAATTATGTTTTTTTTTACCCCCTTTGTTGTATATTTGCAGCTATGTTTAGTATCAGTCCCCTGTTGCATGACCCATTTTGGACAAACTTCCTTTGCTGGCCTCATGTTTGACTGTTGTACTTTGACATAGAGCAGAGTTCATAGGTGACTCAACGACGAGAAGGTACAAGCTCAAATCATAACCCCTCCACTAGTGTGCTCGACGGTGGATCGATGTGCTCTTATGCTTGTTTAGTTTGGATGTCTTTGGTCATTTCTGTCAAATGCACATTGTTCCAGAAGGAATGTTGAAGTTATGCTGTCATATTCTTTAGGGAGAACAAACTTTCTGCTTTCAGCAAATCTTTTTTCTAATGTCAGACTTCAACGTGCCAACTTCAACCTGCGGATTCAGAGAGCATAGCAAAGTCAGAGCTTAGGGTGAATTTCCTGGGAAATCCAGTCTGTGGAAGATTGGTTTTAAGTGTTTCCCTGCTTGAGAAAAATCTTTCTCACTGCGGAGTAAAGGACTTTAAAATCTTGTAGCTTTTCGCAAATTGATGGCCAGCGACAGGTGCTTTGGTGAAGTCATTGTTGACAACTTTCCACCTTCGCGCTGTGTTGACAAACTGCCAGCGCTTCTGTTTTTATAGAGGCAGACACACCTGCAGCTGATTAGCAACACCTGGCTACCACTTTCCCTTTTTAAATAAAAATTACGGAAGCCGCAGAGGTGCACTTTTCTTTTCCTTGGGTTTTTATTCTTCACTTGCATTTCGAAAGTGTAGAATCTATTGTGTCTTTTTGCAGTTGAGAGTAGATTTTATTAATTTGAAAACTTGAAAGACCAAATCTTTTATTTTTAATTATGCCTTGATATGTAAAACTTATAAAACTGGAGTGCGCTTTCTGTCTTTTTTTCCCACGACGGTACCACGCTCCTGTTGTGTCACTCTGCCTGCAGCCACAGATGATTTATGTCGCACTAAAGCACAAACAGCAGCTCCACTCGGATAAGTCACTTATTCACTCCGAGTTGACAGTGCGCTCTGTTTACTAGTAAGCACTGTGACTCATTAATCCAGCTAGCTGTAGCTGTTTGCTTCCCAGTGCAGCGCGCAAAGACTCACTTTGCTTTGCACTGGCCTTCGCGGCACTGTCGATTGCTGTGGAAAACATACACGCAAACATTAGAAGCCGTAGTTAGTTACTCTGAGCGTCAGACTCTGAGGTCTTGTTTTGCTGCACCAAACTGAAGTCACGTCTTCTGTGCAGCAATCTGCATTTTTCCTGCTCCTTGCAGGGTTCCCTTGTCATCGTGGCTCAGACGAAAAACAAGAGTTCGCTTGTGAGTCTCAACAATCTGGCCTCACATAGTAAGGAGGCTGCAGGACAATAAGTGACAGAAAGCACAGTCCTTCCTTCAGCAGCGTCTCTTGTTGTTGATATACTGCACGGAGTTGTGCGTTTCACTTCGACTTTTCAAACCGTGGAGTTACGCCTGTGATTCCCTTAGGTTCATGTGGATGAATTTATTAGCACATGGCAGTCACAGGGAGTCCTGTTGCAATGGATTTCAATATAGGCAAATTACACCTCACTTTTCCTACACTTTAATACAGAACCCTAGAACTGCATATGCCTTAAATAATAGTACTTGTGCTGTAATTTAAAAAAATAATCAGGGCTGTGTCATATAACCTTGTTTAGGCATGAATCATTTTCTAGGCTGCTGTTCCCACACTCAAATATGAATCTGTGCTGTGCTGCCCGCTGTGGTTGTTTTAGATGTTACAATAGTTTCTCTTTTTTTTTCCACACCTTGGTAGACTACATGACCAAGAAAAGGTATGGTGTATTTTGAAGACTAAAAGTAAGAAGATAATGATAATAACCTTTTTTGTGGCTCAGTCTGGACTCTCATTTGGGTTGTTTTTATTTCTTCAGGGCTCTTTCCCCAAATTATGTGTTCCAACAATTCATTGAAATCTGGAATGCCCTGGCAAGACATCGCCCTTAATTTATCCACATTTTGCCAAGTGAAAACTATAAACTTGAATTTATTTTATTAGAATTTTATGCAGTAGAACAAAACAGGATACGTGCAAAGAGGAAGGAATATAATACCTGATTGTAAACTTTTCACTGATGGAAATCTGATAAGTGTGGCATTTTGTTTTAATTGCACGTTTTATGGAATGTCTCTGTTACAGAGACTGAAGTCTTTGCCTGTACTAATTTGTAAAATAGTTCAACCTAAGAGAGCACCAGAGACATTGATTTTCAAGTCCGGCCCCATTTTCTCAATTGTGTTTAATGTCTGGTATTTTGCCTATACCAGCACATGAATGTGCTTTGATCTAAACTTTTTCATTAAAGGTGTTTCTGTATGTCTAGGGTTGTTGTGCTGCTCGAATGCTCTGGTTAATAATGTTGCACCAACATCTTTAGAAAGTCTGATCCACCATTTTCTTTTTGTCTGGAAAGTCGCTAAATATTTAATCATCAAAATATTGACCAATCTCCCAAAATTAACAAAATTGGGCCCAAAATTATTGGTACACACCTAATGATCAATACCCTCGTTACCCGGCCTGTCGGTTTAGATTGAAGTTTAGGTTTTGGTAGGTCAGCAGTCCTAGCATAGTCTCTCCATTTTCAGATGTTGGACTGAACTGAGCTCTGTTTGATGCTCGGAATATTGTGTTGGAACTTAAACCTGTTTTAAACTGATCCACAACCTGCTCCTTGACCCGTCCAGTGTTCTTCATAAAACTTAAAATACATTCTCAAATATTTGGACTCTATTCACTATAAGGTGACTAATGACGGTGATAGGTTGCACGTTTATGAGTAACACTGCCACCATTTTTCAGATTATTTGTAAAACTTTGAAAACCCTACGCATCATGTTTGCTCTACTTCATAAATATGCGAAAAAATGCATTAAAGTTAGCAGAAGTAACGATAAAAACTTGAAAGAGTATAAATATTCTCTCAAGGCGCATTTAGTGATTTGACGTCTTCTCCTTCATGTCTGTCGTTTCCATCCTTCACCGTTGCGTTTCCCCGTGCAGTTGACTCCCTCGCCTCCTCTGCCGGTGGCCCTCTCCCTGGAGGACTCGGAGCTTCTCTCCTTCTACTCCTCTCAGAGCTTCGCTCACCTCTCCTGCCTCGAAGACGCCATCGACTTGCTCCACAGCAGCGTGCACAGCAACCAGCCGCCGCGCATCTTCGTCGCCAGGGGCAAGAGTCTCATTGTGACCGCGCACAAGCTGGTGTTCATTGGGGACACTCTGTCCCGCCTCCTGACCTCCCCTGACCTCCGGGCCAAGGTAGGCTGCAGGCTTCTGCACCTCCGAATCTTCCCGTTTTAAACCCTTGAGCCGAATCAAAGCAAACGTCGCGTCCTTCCTTTGTTTCAGATCACCACTTCCGGAGGGAGACTCTGCCAGGTGTTGAAGGCGGTCGTCGTGGCAACGAAGGGCGCAGCACAAAACTACCCGTCGGCGACCGCCACCCAGGAGATGATGGGCCGCGTCGGCGAGCTCCGCGATCAAGCCGCCGGCTTCTCCACTCTGCTGCAGCGTCTGGCTGAAATATCGTCGTGATATTTCATTTCGCTTGTACAAACACTACACCTGTATTTTAGTGTCGAAATGCCTTACTTGTCTTTACACTATTATATTTCCTTACCTTTGTCTGTGAGGGAAGCCATACCCTGAACCACGTTTATCCACACTGCAGCTGTTGCTCAGCTGGGTTTTTTTATTGCATTGAGTCTTTCTACAAAGAGTGTGTGTGTTTTTCTTTTTATGTCTCTGTTTGTATACTGACGTTTTTGCTTTGATGGCAGGCACTCGTGTTTTTCTTTTTTTTAAGTGTTAACTTATTGAATATTGAAATCCCCGTGAGGTTGAAGCAGTCCTTGTGGACCTGTTATTCTGGGAGCTTTGCTTTAATGCGCTTGCTTCATTTCCTTTTCCTCACACATGATAGCTGTTTTTCTTCCTTCCTCTATTTATTTAGCAAGCCCCCTGCTCCAAAAATAGTCCAAAAAGAAGGCCTTTTATTCCGGTTCTAGCCTTCCTTTGTACAATGATACCCGATGGGCCTTTTTCCTCATCGCTCTGAAAGCATGTCGACTGTTGTATTTCAAAGCAAGCACTGAAAAGAAGGTTTACCTACGTCTTGACATGTGGAGCTGTAGTAGGTCCGTTTCCATTAGGGTGCAAAGGCAGTTGCTCACAATTCCCACATTCTTCGGTTCACCGTCATGCATTACAGTAAACAGTGAATTCTCAGCATCTGAGAAGTCACTAAATGCCAGAGAATGACTAATGATGGCTAGGTGAGAAATTACCTAATCTTGTTCTTTCCCACAGTGGTTTGGAAGTATAAGGAACCTGTTGACCGAGTTAACCTGCTGCAACACGTCTTGTTTGGATGTGCACCCTTTGCATGGCTTCTGCTTTGTCTTTAATCTTCTTTCCTCTAAGATGCCTACCTACCAGTGATGCGTATTCCTGCCAACTTAAGTAGATTTAAACACCAACGCTGAGACCTTCTTTCACTTCAGAATGTGTAAATTTTACACCTCGAAACTGACTGTTGCAATGGCCGATGTGATGTTGACCTGACTCAATGAAAACGGCAGCATAAATCATACTTCGTCATTAGACCTAAAAGTACAGACATGTATTTGAACATGCTTACACTAATCGTCATTTTGAGTAACGGGTTACTTTATGGAACATCTCGTACATGTTAGTTACTAAATTTATGCTGCGTATCATAAATGAAGTCAGCACAAAAGGGCTTAAACTGGGATTATAGTTTTTACTTCTTTTTTTTTTTACTTGAAATATTTTTCAAGGTTATTTTTTCAAAGATTATTTTAAATAGTCATTTACACAACTTTATTCTGCAATATCTGATGTGAATCACCAGGGTTTTCATAGGTTTTGTTTTTCTTAAGGGCTCTGATTTTATTGTCTTGTTCACCCACGCCACCTTGTGTTATCCTGAAGTATTGCATACAAACTACTTGCTTTCCTACTTTTATGTTTGAGCATTTTGATCGATAGTTATAACCATACTGTTAACCCTTTGTGTTCTGGACATTCTTGTTTGTATGTTTTTGATTTGCTTCATTTTTATATATGCAAATCCTTCATCTGGAATACTTGAGCAGTGGATTGCAATGTTACAATGTCTTTTTTTTTAATCCAATATTTTACATAATACAGGTATGGCAATATTTCTTTTCTACAGGTTTTTTCATTGATAAGAAACCATCTTTTTTGAACACTACATTTGCTGTATGACTTTTGTATTTCTGTTCAGAATACAGAAAGAGTTTTGAAACAAAAACAAACGTGTTTTCTGAGAAGAATTTATATTTAAATGTGTATTTTAGTTTTTATTCAAATTCTGTTGACAAGGGTGTTATTTATTGGTTATTTCCGTAAAGCAGTATCAATCCTAATAAAGTCACCTTTTCTAAATAAACCTTGACAAATGCCACGGCTCGGGACTGCTGAGCCCTGACACTTTATTTTTAAGCGTTCCGGACAAGCCGAACGACTCCGGAAGTTGCCGAAGTGTGACGCCGAGCAGCAGCCGTAGCGATGTTCGTCGGAGTTCAGACGAGCGGAGGGAGCAAAATGGCGGACGACGATATTACGCTTGATGGAAAACCTCTACAGTCGCTCCGAGTTGCTGATTTGAAAGCTGCTCTGGAGCAAAGGAACCTACCGAAAAGCGGGCAGAAAAACACTCTCATAAAGAGACTTAAAGGGGTAAGTTTTTGCCCGTGCTTTGGGTGTCTGTGTCGAGTCCGGCTAAGTTCGGTAAGAAGGCGAGCAACGGCATCAGGGGGGTAAACGTTAGAGGCCGTAACAGTGTGTAGAAGCGGGAATGCCTAAATCACCACGCACACGATATTACACGTCAACAACAGTACGTTGTAATGGCCCTAAGTGACAGTAGAACTAAAAAACCTACCGAACAGCTTCGGACTGGCTTTCTAACAGTTCGCTGAGCACCGTGTTGCACACTGTTGAACTGTGCACCTGTCAAGTCGAGGCCTAAGCTGAGAGTAGCCAACAGCCGCACAGAGTGTACAGTACATGACAGCCCCCGTCCGCGCGCATTGCATGTCTGTGTGTGGGGGGGCTTACGGGAGCGCGCGTTGCGATGTAAACAGTATTTATACGTCAACAATTACTATGCTATGCGCTTTTTCTTTCCAAGAACGTCTCGAATGCATAACAGGACTATGTTGTTGAACCGGACTTTTAGCCAATTAGCAACCGGAAACGTAGTTTGAGTAAATGCTAAAGATTAAGTAGTTCAGATCATCCTATCTGTTGAAAGATGCATCCTCGTCAAAAAGTAGTCAAATGTATGCACTTTTGTCTTATTCATAAAATGTATTTTTTTTTTTCGAAGTCTTAGTGTTTATTTACAAAACACGTTTATGGGTAGCTTTGTATCAACTTTGCAGTATTTGTGCCACATCAGCACGAATAACATATGCCATGCAGAAACAACACCTAGGAAACACAATCTCTTAAAATCTCTATTATTATTTTATAAGACGTAAAACATGTGTCTGGTACATTTTCAACTGTCTTTGAAAAAGCAAAAAAAACCCCACAAACATTGGTAGAAATTTGTACAATTCCACACTTTTGAATAAAATGTTGAAACATGAAAAATATTGACTTGGTCGGTTTTGGGCCAAAAAAGTTCTGTGTCATTCTTTCACTGATGATAATAATAATAATAATAATGATAAAAGAATGACACTGAAATTTTTTGGCCCGAAACCTACCGTGTATGAAATAAGTAGTCCAAATCTCTCAGGGCACTGTGAATTCGGGTCTTCCTACAGAAAGTTTGTGTGTTGCTGGATAAAGTTGGAAAAATTGCTTTTGGCCAGAATAAACTGGTATCTTTGCTAAATAATGACACAAATGCTTTTTGTTAAAAATGGTCTTATGAGTGAAATATCCGTAGGAATGTTATAAAGGCTTATTGCATCCATGAACAAGAAATGATATAATAGCTTTCAAACTCATAAATAAGTTTGAGCATTTTGGTGTTTTGAGGTGTGTGATACAAACTGCTGATTTAAAAAAAAAAAAATTTACAACTGGACCCAAATGTAGCTGCTTTTTCAGAATAAATACTCCCATGTCATACCTATGCCTTCCCATTTGGTTTTTTAAACTACTTTATGTTGTGCAACATACAAAAAGCTGGCATTTTCTAACTTAACTTCTGTAATTTATGGAGATGTTGCATTTTCGATTTGAATTTAAATAATAATCCGAAATTGAATTTTCCGAGACCTGCATATCTCTGAATATGAAAAGGGTTAGTTTGAAAACGTCATTTACTGAATAATATGTCGTTGGTATATTTGTGGCACAAGCGTTTATAATTGTGCTTGTCTAAGTCTTGATATGCAGTTGCATCATTAGACGTGTAAATATTGTTTGTAGTGAAAATATCTACAAACTGTTAAAAAGTGCTGCATGGTAGGCTTACAGTGAACACTCAGAGAAGTCCTGAGTCTATGTAACATCATAGCCGTGTGATTTGCATGCAGCCAAAACATGTTTGTTTTTGGTGCCAAGTGCATCATTGAGGGCGGAGTGTAGGCTGTTTGAGTTAGTGTTCACATGAACTTGGAATCTGACAGCGAGATTTAGCTTTTACTTAGTAATAAAAGTGTTTTTCAAATGGATTACTGCACTTCTTTTAAAAAAAATTCCTAAAAAACTGTTAGTATTTTGATGTCAAAACACATACACTGTTACATTAGGGCAAAAATTAATTTTAACAAATAACACACATCATTGTTTGCTTCATTTAACCTCTTAACTATCAATTCATTTCCTCCCTGTAGGCTCTGATGTTGGAAAACCTGCAGAGGTCATCGTCTTCTCACAGTGGGCTGCAGCCTAACTCTCAGGTTGGAGATTATTTCCAAGCGGTTTTAGTTTGTCAACATTTTAAGTCCAGATCTTGCCATTTTTTACCTGTTGTTCTGTGTTTTAGATAGGAGAAGAGATGTGCCAGAACAGTTTCATTAAACAGTACCTGGCCCAGCAGCAAGAGCTCCTGCGTCAGAGACTTGCGAGAGAGGCCAAAAAGGAAGAGGAGGCTGATGGTACAACACTTGTACAAATATTCAAGATGACCAAGCAGCCGTCCGGTACAAACAGCTAATTACCATAAACCCTGCCTTGTGTCCCGTCCCACAGAAAGCGCAACTGGACTAGAAGAGGATGAAGACCACTCTGAAGACAATGACAGCCCTTCCTTTGTCAGTAAGGTCAGTAACCTGAATAAAGAAATGAGAAAGACAAGGGATATAAATCGTTTAACTTGAATAAATGGAAAGCTTAAACATACAGACAAATGAGCCTCATCAGAATGCATGTTCTAATTTATTAAATATGACTGTATATGCCTTGAATATTTTTACAATTTGTTCGCCGACAAACACTTACTCAAGTCAATCTCACTGAGATTTTGTATGCTAGACCAACACAAGGTAATGTCTAACTCTACAGTAAAAAAAGAAAATAATGTGGATATTCATTACACGCAAAAAGTATATTTTTATAAAAACCTCCAAAGATAAGAAAATATTCCCTCTTCTCTGTCCAACAGCATCCAGGCCCCCTGGCCCAGCCCTCGGCTCCTGAGGCCGGAGGAGAAAATTTGGTGATTGGTCACCGATCTGCCGCTGCGTCCCACCACGGAGAGTCAACCGAAGCTCCCAGAGGCAGGGCGCAGCGATCCTCCTTCCAGCAGGGACACAAGGAGCCAGCGGCCGCCTCCCCTCCTCGAGCCGTTGCCTCCTTCTCGGTGCGCGTCCTGGGACAACCGGACAGCCAGGGACACCCGGGCGCGGCGCCCCCCGGCCAAGAGAAGGACGCCGCCTCCCTGAGCTCTCCCAGAACGGCCCAGCCTGCACTCAATCTCAGCCGATCCGCCCGCAGTTCGGCTGACAACCACGTCCAGAACGACAGCGACGACGACAACGACGATGACAGCGACGACGACGAGGACTGGGGGCCCAGCTCCGGAGGGGCGCGGAAGAGAAAGGCAGCGGTTCCCTCGAAGCAGCAGGTGGCTCCCAGTATGTCGTCATCAGCGGCGGCAAGATCCAAACGCAAGCTCCAGCCTCCTCAGCACATCCCACCTCCACAGGTCCACGACACGCCCATGCAGCTGCGCCACCCCACACCTCCTCCATCGCCGCCCCCGAACCTGTTCCCCCTGCCCGACACTCCAAAGCAAAGCCCCCCCGACGATCAGGAGCGAGACGCCGTACGTGACGCAGGAATGGCGTTGTTCCCACCTGCCGCCAGGCAGAGGCAGGACTCCGACTCCAGCTCCGGCTCCAGCAGCCCCGAACCTCTGGCGAAGCGTCACTCTGGCCCGCTGTCACTGCTCATGCACAGGATGGAGTCAGAGGAAGCAACCTCATCCCCCGGGTTCTCCGGAGAAACGGCACACTCGACTGCCACGTGTTCCAGCGAATCCCCACTTCAATCAGCGGAACCCAAAACGCAACAGGAAACCAGGGAGATGGAGGAAGAGAAACAGCCGAAGGAGGAGGAGGAGAGTCCTAAAACACAGGAGCGAGAAAGGGAGAGGAAACGCTTGGAGGAGGAGAGGGAGAAAGAGAAAGAAAGGCTGGAAGAGGAAGGGGGAAGGAAAGAAAAGGAAGGTGAAAGAGGAGGGGGAAAAGAAAAATGCGAAGAACGACCGGAGAGCGGCAGCCGAAGAAAAAGATTCAGGTTCCTCCTCTGATTCCGACTCCAAATCAGAGTCCTCCTCACGCTCATCATCATCATCTTCCTCGTCTTCCTCCTCCAGGGATAAAATTCAACCTGCCAGTCAGCTGAAGGTTGGTGCTTAATTGGTGTCAGTGTTTTCATTCTCAAGGACTCAGAAAATGAGAACGTACAGAATAATCTCTTAAGGGTTTTGAAACCGATACTAAGTATTAAAAACACTTACTTGGAAACATTGTATGTCGCTGGACAATTTTGTCTCAAAAATTAGAAAAGATCTAAACGGGATAAATAAATCTCAGTGAAATAGTAACTATCAAAAAACAAATGGTTTTGCAGATGCCACAGTTGGCACTGATATTAGTGGAGCCTCTAATCACATGCTATTTTCTTTTTTACTAGTTTTTATCAAAATCACAGTTGCTATATCTGCAACATATCTTTAAAATAAAGATCTGTTTTATTTTAGATCTTATGGAGCAAAATAAACTTTAATTTATTCTTGATGTGCATTGTTTTGTCCGCATTTGCCTTTCATTTGTCCTTCTTTCATTCATCTCGCAGAAAGCAGACCAAGAGCAAGAGCCCGAGGTTCATAAAAAGACCAAGTTCAGAAAAGACTCAGAGAAACCTAACCTTTCAAAAAGGTATGTGATCATTTTAACCTATTAAGATTATCTAAATATAATTATATCATATGTTCAGTCAACAGATTTATTTCAAACCAGTCTTTGAAGAGTAAATCAATCGCTTCCAAGTTAAGAGATTTAGATATTTTTTTTCTGCACTAACATATCGACAATACAAAGTCCATGGAGTGAATAGTGGACGTGCATCCAGGCTTTGGTCTGTTTCATAACAAACAATGACAACCAGCAGGTATCATATGGCGAAATGTGGCTGTCTGCAGGTAGGGATTTGGACATTATTGCATTGCATTGTCTCTTTGTTGTTTACTGTGCTGTTAGAGATGATGTAACGCATGATTTCATAGATGTTATTGTAAAATTCTCAAACCATATCTATATGGCTTATTAATATGCCAGGACCTCTGTCCAGATATTAATTTAACAGACTGAGCTAAACCTCTGAATGCTACCGAATTTTTGAATCAGGGTTTGTGTATCAGCTGACTTTTTAACCTTAATTATGATACAGGAAAAGAGAGACGTTTCCATGTTTTTGATACAAATAATATCCATGTATTAGCTGATATCATAGCAAACAAAAGCTCAAACATGAAGTGTCCTGAAGTGTTCTTTATTTTTAAGATTATGAATGAAGAAGCAGCCTCCTGAGTCATGAGATTATTAGAGATTGAGGTCATAAGACTTTTAGACACTTCTGAACTTGGAAAGTTTTTGTAAACATATTTGGCATATACCAAACCCTAACCCTATCTCTTTTTTTCTTTTTTTTTGTTTTGTTTAATACGTCTTGTTTGACAAGCTTCTTTAACTCTGAATTTCTGGATCGTTCACATAAAATGGCTCCCACGTTTAAGGGAGGAGCCAGAGCTGTCTCTACACGCAACATAATTGGTTTGTTAAAAACAGCTTTTCACTTTGAAACAAACTGCTTGCATTTAGATCAAAGACACTTTCAAAGATTACAAGAATGTCCTTGGATATGAAATATCAAGAAATCAAAGGCAGTGTAAAAGCAGCACAGCATGGCACATTAAAAGCATCCGTTTTTATTTAGCTGTTCCTTGTGATTTAAGCTGCTGGGGAATATTAAGTTGAAATCAATTCCCAACAAGCCTTTTGCATTCCTGCATGGTCTTTATATTATTGAGTTTCTGAAGACATAGTGAACAGTAGTTGTCATCTGATCTGCAAAAACCTGAGACTGGATCTGGGAGAAGAACGAGGCTTCGGTTGATTTGCAGTCGTGTACTTTGTGACTAAGTATCACTGGTAATATTTAGGCAGCAGAACAAGTAAAATTTAACGAATAAAGGAAATCATTAATTTATAAAATAGCAATTGTAAAAACAAACACATCTTTAGCATTAAAATAAAGCCTAATAATAATTTTAAAAATTATAAAGACAAAATTGGTGGTTTAAAACAAAGTAGAAGTTAAATTGATGAAATATATTTAGAGCCTTACTTATCCTGGATTGCCTGGAGGAACTGAAAATCTCGACTGCTATTTGTTTTCTTTGAAAAGAACTAAAGGAACTGTTACTTTGTGCTTTTTTTTTTGTACTGAATAAAGGAAAAATGTGGGGAATTAACGCAGATGAGAAGAGAATCACACTTACAAGGCAGAATATTGTCACTGTTTCTTCCAGTTGTTGTCAGATAACATGACCAGAAACTGATTCAAACAAATGCTTACAAAATTTCACAAAACATATTTCATCAATCCAAAACTATGTTTTTTTTAAGTCCATTTCATTCCACCCGCTAACAATAAAAAATACATTTGAAAAGATTGTTGAGATTTTTCTTGAAGTCACATTAATCCAAAAACTAAGCCTGGGAAGATAACTGGTGCATGATAAATCATATTAATATGTAATTACTTAGAAGTAACGATGCTGTGTTATAAAACAAACCCATTTCTGGGCCGTTCAGCATAAAGATATCACCTCCGTCAAAACGGTGCCCTTATTTTCTCCTTCCAAGAATAATTATGGTCCTACCTAATCGTTTTCAGCCATTACTCGTGTGTTAAACGTTAAAAGACATGCGCCATGTTAAAGCGTCATGCTAAGCTTTTATTTTGGAACTCCCAGCCCGGAACTCGGTCCCGCATTCTGTAAGGCTTGCTCGTCCTTAGCCAACATGGCCATCGTGCATGCACCGCATCCCTGATACCGACGCAGTGTTCGGCTTGTGAGAAACAGAAACGCTCGCGTCAGATTCTGCGTTTTATTTCTCCGACTCCACCTGAGCGAAATAGCCACTAGCGCCGCAGTGTCGATTTTACCCCACGGGAGTTTTTCCTTTCGCGGCCGGTCATAATGCTGTCCGAAGGCAACAAAAATGGGTAAGGGTGAGCCAAAAGGCGACGGAAGGCTTCAGGTTGCAGCTTGTACTTTTCCATCGATTATGTAGAAATCGGAAGGGAGAAACGTCTGTCGTTTTTTTTTCTTTCGCCGCATGCTGCTGATTTAGCCTGCAGCTAATGCCTTGGCTATGAAATCTCATGTCATCCATTCACATTGGCCTGGTTAGCGTGTTGCATGTTCGCCCCATGTGAGGAAGACCGGGGGTGGGGGCGTTGGTGAAAGCCTTTTGTTGGGTGAAGGAGCAATGAAGATTTTGTTGGGGAGAGGAGGAGGAGGAGGGTGAGGGTCCCCTTTTCTTTTGATCAATGACTAAAATAGCTGATCATTGAAGGAAACTAATGAATAACTAATGGCCTCAGATACCATGTGGAGAGGAAAAAAAAACAAAACACTGATTTCTCTCCCTGCTATTCTACAAGAACACATTGCTAGTTCTTCAGGTGCATAATGTTCTTGCACGAAGACCTTTTAATGAACATCCTATTTATTTTTGGAGTTTGTGTGGCTATAGCTGGTAATGATCTTTGCGTTGTCATGGGAGATCATTCAAGCAGACATCTGCTAGCTGTACAGTGGTCCCTTATGGTGTGAGATAATTCTCCAGCTGGCACCGGCATTCATGATCTCCTGTGGGATTCCACTTTACCTCTTATTTAATAGGTAACAAATGTGTTGGGCCGATCTGGTCATTTGTTTTAGATCTGAATAATTTTGTTAAGCTGCTGTAAGTCGTTAACTAGCAGGTTGGTTTTTTTTCTTGAATAGCATTTGAAAGTACGTTCACGGCACATTTTACAGCTTATGAAACAGCTCTTCAGGTGACAGTTGGACTTCATTCAGCGTCCTCGTTCCTGCCTCGTCAGACGATAGCAGCCTATTTTAAAAGAGCAGCAAGTGAATTGATTATTCACTTCTCTGCTGAGACCTTTTATTGCTTTAAGGCAGTTGAAGCAAGTCACCCCCCCTCCCCCCATATGTGTAACAAATTTGCCCTCTTGCAGTCTCCTGACCATAAAGGATTGAATCTTTAGTTACACCTGCTCAGGTGTGCCTCTGGCCTACGCTTTGAGAAATTGACAATCAATCCAGAGGAAAGTGAGGAGAAATTGTGTTCTGTGTCCCTAAGAGTAAAGAAAAGGGTGTTCTTTTGCTGTGACTTAATCTTTAGAGTTGGAGGTTGAACATTCTCTACAGGACCTGGAGCTTTTTACTACTTTTTACACCCTCCCCTGAAAAGTAGTAATAAGATTTGAAACATTTGAAATGGTGCCAGCCGGGACATTGCATATTACATTCAAAGAAATGAATGCAGAGGCTAATTGTTAAAGCATGTTATGTAAAACAAAGCAATTATTGTGTGCATTATTTATAGTCTGTTACTTTTGGAAAGCTTTGACCTGGCAATGGCAATTTTAATTGATTACACATAAAGGACTGAAATGTAACATTTTTTTTTCCTTAACCTTTCTGCAGTGATTGGTTATTAATTATTTATTGGAGACGGATAAAAAGTCTCAGTGTGTAGACGCTGATGTGAAAATAGGGCCGCACCGGTAACAAAAAAAAAAAAAAAAACGTAAACCAGTTTTAGTGTGTTGTATTAGATGTTAGCATTAGTAACAGCAAAGTGCCATCTTTGTATGTAACCAAAACACTTTGTTTAACTCTAACATTTCCACAAAGATCCCAACCTCATCGAAGTCCAGGATGGGGCCTTGACCAGTCGATTCCACAATTACAACTCAACATTGTAATTGTCCTATTTTCAGTCTTTTAAAGGGACTCATCTGTGACTTTGATTTTTATTTTTTTTTTTAGATCCACGACAGAAAGCACAGCATCTAAACTTTGGATCAGACATCGTTTGTTGAAGGGAAATCTGTCACAAGTCTTAGTTTCTTCTTGGTAGTGCTGGCGCACTTCATTCGGATCACATGTCACATTATTATTTGTGGGAACAAAAAGGATACCCAGCAGTGGACTGCAGTTCCAGTTTGTTGTCTTATTTTATTCAATTACAATGCGTTTTCCTCTTTCTGCTGTGCAGACTAATCAGTTCTTAGTTTAGGAAAACATCTTCAGATTTGAGCAACATTATTGGTACATTTGTATTGTTGCATTGTGGTTCATTTAGCCTCATTTTGGAACAGAATAAGAGGAGGAACATTTCCCCAAGCTAAAAACAAACCATTCCCAATTATTCTGTTGCACATACTTTGCATTTCTGAAACGCGTCTTGTTGCATTTCATAGTTTTGGTTGTATGCAAACTCCGGCGTACAGATTCAGGGAACGTCAGGCGGTGGAGGAAAAGAAGCAAACGGATAAGAACGAAGGGTGCTGGAGGATGCGACTCTCCCACCTACAGGATGCCGCTTCCGTCAAACCATGAAGGCAGAAGTCTGAGATGATGCTGCCAGAGCGGGTTGCTGGTTGGCTAAAAATAAAATTCTGTTTTTGTTTCATTTTAGAAAAGCATAAAAACTCTGAAAGTGGCACCATTAGTCAATCAGAGCCGTGTGAGGTCTGACTCATTGTAAGCACAACGGACGTACAGCTGAGTGACCCCCCAGATGGATCAGATGAAGGCCACCCACAGACTCATCTCCGAGTTTACGTCTGGAAGTATGAGTTAGTTTGTGACCCTGGGTGTCAGTTAGCTGGTGAGGTATTTATAGCAGCAGTGACCCAGATCATCAGCCTCCGGCACCCTTCTTCTGGCTCTTCCTGTTTCTCCTCTTGTCTTGAGCGAACTCATTTTGTGTCCTGCTGCACAGACCCTCATATGGCTCATTGTAAACAGAGGGCAGCGGCCATATTGGTCACCTTTTGTCTAGATTTTTTATCTTCAATAAGTGATTTAATAGGTAACTCTACAATTGTTAACCTCCAGGTTTACTTTTACAGTAAAGAGTAGTTGAAGTTGGGGAGGTATTTATGGAAGTGATTTTTTTATTTATTTTTAAAGCCAGAGGTCAAATAGCTATCATTAAACAGATTAATTATTGACTCTACAAAATGGAGTGTTAATGACCAAACCATTTAAATGTTTTCCATTAAAAGCATTAAAACTAGGATTTACGCTCTACCACATAAAAAAAAAAAAAAGATTAAAATGGAGTCTGTTGGTTTTGGCTGAAAATTGAGATTGTCTGGATCAGGATTTGTTTGCAACATTTGAACATCAAAAGTGATATGATTCTCTAAAAGTGGTTTGATTTGGCTAAAAAGCTGCTTTAATGTTCTGACACTTTAGTTCACATGTTGTATTTTTTCTTTTTATTGATGCAGAATGCCCTTCTGAACTTCAAAGCTAAAGTTAGCAGGTATACTTTCTGTCGTGAAATGACTTAATGACTCATCTCATGGCACGTTTCAGTCAGGTTCCAGTTGATTGTGTTCAGTTATGACGTTTAGGAAAAAAACACTCACGTTACCTATAATTTCAAAAAGATGACTTTAATTTTATTTAGAATTAGAGTGGAACTAGACATTGGGTTAGACTTTTTCGATGTTCATCATTTTTGTCATAGTCTATTTTCACTCATCAATTTTTCAAATGACAATAATGTAATTGCGTTTTACATTCATTCCTTTTAGTATTCAGCAAGTTCATCGAGCTTAACGCTTTTAACTTTTTCTCTGCAGTGGCGAAGTTTTGAAATCGGGTAACTGCGATATTCTCTGTAAATAAAGTTAAAACTTGTCGTCAGATTTTTATGTCATCATTGCAAAATACAAATTTTAAAAAAATTTGTCAAATTAATGTGACCCCTGATTAAGACTTCCCTAATAACAAACCCTCTCCAACAAACCTGTTAGCCTCATTTGCAACTTGTAACCGTGTATTATTGCTAGTATGTTGCTATTGATTGAATACCAAACACTTTTGAATCTATTACTAAGTAGTAAAGGTTTCTGAGAAAAAAATTTGTAATTTGAAGAAACCATGGATCATCGTTCTGGTCTACATCGAACTAATCATGCAAGAAGCTGCTGACCTCTCTCGGTACAAGAATTTCAGTGGGATTGTGTTAACAACCAGTTACTCTAACCTCTCTTCTTGCAGGGAGGTGTCCGAACCGAGCACAGCCGCTGTCACTGAAGCAGAACCGGAGTCGGAGAGCTCCATGGCCCAGCAGCCAGCTTCTGGTGCTGAGCCAGAGAGCAGCGAGAGCTGCATGGAGGAGGTAAGGTCACTGGCAGGGTGTGGGCGTTTGGGTCTTGGCTCTGTCTCCCACTAACCTGCATCCTCACTCATGTGACCGCATGCTTCGTTAGCAGCGCTCGGGGAGGGTCACTCAAAACCAACATAGCCCTAATCATAAATTATTTTGGCACATAGAACTTTTTTTTTCCTCTTACTACGTTTCACTGTAAAAATAGTTACCAAATCATTGAATTGGATCTTCAGATAAAATCTGAAGCGACGGGCTGAGTTGGACTTGGGTTTTGGAGTTACTTGGGAATTAACTCATTCCTTCCATCTGCTTTTAACGCGACTCCCATTTCAAAGCAAGCTTAGTCATGTGGATGGTCTCGCACACGTCTGTTGTCTGTCTGGGCCACGCAGCGGTAGGTTAAGTGCTGATGCTGCTTGAATGAGAGAGGGGAGATGTTGGTCGTGTTTTAAGCCGGTCTTCCATTTTGTGAGGAGAGTGCATGCTTATTATATCACTCCTACACACTCTTGAGTTAGAAGAGAGGAGGAATGTGTGATTTTAAAAGCTCTCGCTCTGAGATGGCAACTATTGCTTAGCACTGTAACAATGCTGCTGATTATTTCTGCCTCTTACTGACCTTCTACTGGCAGCTGTTTAAATGAACGGCAGCAAGAACATGACTATGGATGTAGCAAAAGTTTTCTTGTTGTATAACTTGTTATAAACGGGATGCACCAACCGGGTATCAGAATACATCATTTTTACCTCGATGCTGTCTGATTTGTAATCGGCAGCTTTTTATTTTTCCTGTAGGTTTTTTCAACCAGCTAACAGCATGTTCTGTAAAACTCATGTTCTATAAAGCGGTGCGGTATGAACATGTGCTATTATGAATAAATAAGCGCAATCTTGAAATTGGATGATCGTCTGTTTTATTCACGCTTTTTCTTTCTTAACTTTTATAAAATGAGGGACAACGGCAGATCAGACATCAAAGAAGCGAATCGGAAAAGCCTGATTGGTGCATCTCTACTTATCAGTCTCACCTCTATTCGTTCAGTCTAGATGCATTTGCCAACTCGTGCATGTCAAACGTGTGCAGAGCTACTTTGTCATCCCACTTCAATCAGAACGTGCCCTTTCAGATGGTTTTTGCTTCTTTACGTCAGAAATAAGATGATCCTAGAGCACGTCACTGCTAGACCAGAACCGGTTGAAGACAGTCAGATGATCAGTTTGTTTTTATGTGGCTGTTTTCAGTGCGTGTCTCATGTTGGCTCTACCTGTCTTAGCTTAGAGCCCCGTGGCTCTGCATGGTGAAGGCCGTTAACGGTGTGTGTGTGCGCATCCAGATGCATGACCAGAGCTTGCTTCTCCTGTTTCTTTCACGCTGTTCTCTCTTTGTTTGGATTCCTACTCGTTTCCTCTCTCTCTCTTTTGTTTGCCCTTCCTGCTTACTCTCTCTCCTCCTCTCTATCCATTATTTGCCTCTGTGTCCCATCATGATTGCTTTTCTCTCTCTCTCCTTTTCTCTCTCTCTCTCTCTCACTATATATTGATGGTGTGATTGCTGTTTTAAAACCCCATTGATTGCTTTGTTATGAAGGTGCCCATGCCTCTTCCATTGTCCCTATTGGTACCTGCTGAGTACTACTACCACCAGCACCACCAACAGCACCTCTTCCACTTCTCCTACTCCTTCTACAACTCCCACCCCGCGATGCCAAAGTGCGTCGATGGTACCTGAGTTAGGCCCAGAGTCTGCAACCCCGCGGCACTGAACAAAACCCGCCGGCTCGGCCCTTCAGCGGCGAGCTGAGCCAGCAGGACCTGGAGCTCACATCAGAGCTCTGCTGAGCAGCAGCAGCAGCCATGATTACTGCAGTTGTCATAGCAATGTGGCTGCAGGGGTTGGAAGCCTGCTGAGCTGAATAAAGCTGGACTGTACTGCACCATGTGGGGTTGATTCCCTACCACCATCTTGAGGAGAGGCAAAGACTCAAGGTGTCATCCTGAAGCAGAGGACAGAAAGCTTCAGCTCCAGCTTGGATTTGACTCCTATGATCCCACACTGCCCTCTACTGGTGTGGTGGAGAATTGACTTTAGACTGAGAATTGATGCAGTACAATTCACCCAGAGGATCACTTCTGGGTAGAAACATTCAAACGCGTCTGAGAAGAACTGCTGCCGAAAAATACTTCCAGCCGCAAAGTGTTGGATTTTTTTATTTGTTTTTTTTATTTTTTTGATGGACAGTTTCTTGTGGATGTTACAATTGCGAGGCTCCCACTTTGAAAGCATGTCGATGCCTGGACACATCACTGCAACAGAAACTGTTATCCACCTGTCGACTGCGTGGGGGAAAAGTGTGACAGACTTTTGGCTCTGAAAGGACACACCATGCGTCACTTTGACTTCCTGTGGACACACAGAGAATCGGATCTGTCAGAGTTCGCCTGCAGAACTGAATGCTCTCAACAAGCTTTGCCTCTCTTAACTACAAGTAAATCCAACATGGAGTTTGTGATGCTCTGCCGTTGAACTGCAACAGTTTTTGTCCAGCTGTTGTTACTCCAACAAAGTGTCCTCATCCTCTATACGCTGCCTGAGTCCAGAGGCATTCAGCACCGGGACCACGACATGTTTTTTTTTTTTTGTTTTTTTTTACTACTTGCCTGGATCATTGTTTTCTAAAGACTGCATTATTTCACCTATAAGAGACTGAAAGACAGTAGCCTGCTCTGAAACATCAACATTTAAGCTGCTGTTCGATCTGGGAGAAACAACTGGAACGACTCAGTCGACAAATAAAATCGTCTTCATCATCTTGCTGCTGCTTCATCTCAAACCTCTTTGGGACAATTTCAAAAACTCTTGACTGTTTATGCCCCCTCCCCCTTCCTTACCGATCAGCGGTACATCACACCTCAGAGACACTAACTCCGCCCTGCCATCCATCCAGGCAGCACTATGAAACCTGAGGCTCCTAAAAGACTGAAACGTGACTGTGAGCAGCCGTAAGCCCAGAGAAAGTCGTCCCCCGCCCCGTCCAAGTCCGATCCAGTGATCAGTTCCCGCCTGCTGGTTAATCTGCACACTGAAAGCGAGCCCTGCACTCACTGCTCTGCCTTCTCTGATTGGATCCTTGTTTCCTAGACACAGTGCACACTGTGGTGCGGTTGGGCCCATAGTCAAGCCAGTAAGGAATCAGGTCTTAAATGGTACCAGGAAATGACTTGTCAGTATTCCTCTTATTTAAAAATGTCTACAAGTGATGTATTCACTTTCTTCTTGATCTTAAATTTTTCCCTGTAAGATCTGAGTTTTGCTGTAATGCAGTTAGCACTTTAAGAACCGCCAGTTTATTAGAAAGTTGTTCTAAATTTGGGAGTTCTCGTTTTTAAACACATTGACTGTGAAGCTAAAGCGGCGCTGTGTTATTATAAGAGGGGGGTTTATATGCATTAATAATGTTTAAAAATATATATACCTTTTGTTCAATACTTATTTAGTTACACTGTCACTGCTAAATTCTGAGCATAGACACAGATTTAGAGCAACTTTTACTGCATTTCTTGTAAACTTATATATATATATATATATATATATATAAAATTACCAGATACTTTATTTTTAACACATCTTGAAATGCTCATTTTTTGCGATTTCTTTGCTGTTAGCATCAGTCTTCCACATACACATTGCAGCTATAGGTGGATGACTCTGATCTGTCAGTGTGGATCAGCGAGCCCTTAAAGTGGCACAGTTAAAGTCTGCAGGTCTCAGTTACTCTAACTCACCTTTCCCCTCCCCCCCTCCTCCACTTTTCCTTTTCACCTCCTCTGTGTTGTTACCCGTTTGGGTCTGGACTCTGGGTTCTCATCTTGCCCCACGCCCCTGGGGTCTCTGTATGCTCTTTCTGTCTCCCTGTCTTTCCAGAGCACCACTCCTAAGGCTTTTGCTCCTCGCAAGATCTCCCTGTCCAGTAAGTATTGCCGTTACATCTTTATCATCTCCCACAGCACCGGTTACAGTGAAAAGAAACGCCAAGTGAGATATTTGTTGTCACTTTTTTTTTTGCGGTGGTGTTTTTTATAGGCAGGGCTGATTGCTGCTTGTTGTCCACCAGCTTGGGTTGTAACATTTGTGGGAACTTCAAATGTAGTTTAATGAATCGATTTGGGTGATGTTCAAAACGAGTTCTTCGTGTTTCTGTTATCAAAGCCAATAGAAACTTTATTGCTCTGCTCCTGAAAAACATCAGTTTTCTGCTGAAACAGAGGAAAGAACTGCTTTGGTCAGGACCCAGAGGCACGCTCACGGGAACAGCAGCCAATTCCCATGGATTAAAACCTTGCAGTGTCATGTTTAGTTTTTGAGTTGGTACCAGCCTTTCTGTTTTAGCCACCGTATTTTCCGGACTATAAATGACACTTTATTTCTAAGTTTATCCGCCCTGCGTTGTCTTTTTGTAGCCCAAAAAGGGTTTTCTGTTTTGTTTTTTTCCTCTTTATGATGCAATTTTTGACTGAAGCCACCTATTCTCTGGAGAGACATATAATCCGGAAGTACTGTAGTTCTGATGAACAGTATCTAAAACAAGTAGTTTTCATAATTGGGTAAGATTTCTCAATCTCCTTTTGACTTGTTTACCAAAGTTAACATAGTCTGATTGACGTAAAATATTTCCTTATGTGTTAATTCACTCAATTTGAACCAGTGAGACATTCAGGCATAACAAAACTGTCTCATACACACTCAAATGAGATCTTTAGTTAGTGGAAAGGTACAGTTTATTTCTGCTGTTGAAATGACCCATATTGCATTTAAAACAACTGTCAGAAAGGAGCCAATGGAAATCTTTGAAGTATGTCACTTTAAAAAAAAACATTGCAGCAAAGTTGTATTCTTTGGAAAGCTAAAAGGAAATGCTAAACGGCCTATGATGAGTCTTCTGAAACATCATGGTGTCTGCTTTACAAGTTATTTAAAATCTTTTTTCTTTTAAGAATGTCTGTTTTTTATGTATACATTTGACCCAAGTCAACAAGGGAAAGTATAAAAAGTTGTTGCTTTACTCCTAAAGTAATATGCTGAATGCTTGTTTACAGGATATTATTTATAAGTTGTAGCATAGGATCATTTAACGGTCTGAGCTCTGCTGCTTCTCTCTTCTGAGAAACAGCGGAGGCAAAGGGGAGGACGCAGAAAACTGACTCTGAAAGGAGTTTGGTGATGTACTTTCCTTAGTTTTTCAACTCGGACTCTAACAAACAGCAACTATTTGTGACTTTCAGACAGATTTCTGAATGAAGCAACGTCAGAAAGTGCCTAAAAGACAGTGATGCTGTGTATATTATGGTTTTTTTTATCAATTGTTTTTCCAGCTTTAATTCAACTTTTTCCATGTAGATTTTAAACTGACATTCACAAACTCCTAAAGTAACCTGCTGACTGCATGTTACTTTAGGGATTACTCTCAATACTAGCTAATACATTTCAACTGGATTATAAGGGTTCATGCAACAAAATTCAGACTTTTGATGTATTCCATTTGGATACTTTGCACCTTTGGAAGAACTGTAGCTGCTAACACAAAGTACAGCCAGTATTTCTACAATAAATATAAAGTTTTAAATAACTGGTGTACAGTTAATGAAATATCGTCTCCTAATTATTCATACTCATTCTTCACAAGTTGCTGCTAAACTTGCCTTAACTATTTGGGTTGAAAGGGAATCCCTTTCTCCTTTTACTGCAACTGCAGTAACTTGGATGTTGGTTTCCGTCCCCTGCAGAGGGAGCCGCCGACGTTTCGCGGTGATAAAGTGCATCTTTCTAACACCTGCAGGCAGCAAGGTGTCTCCGGCCAGCACAGATGGAGGAGCGGGAGAGTCCGAAACAGGAAGTGCAGCAGGGAGGAAGAGGCGGTGGGGCTCCAGCACAGCTGTCACAGTTAAGAAGCCGTCGATCAGCATCACCACAGATTCCCTGAAGGTACGGACAGCTCACAGGGAGACGAGCTCGCAGCGGAGCGGAAAATGAGCTAAAATATGTGAAACACTGTTTAGTGTGTAGAGCATTTGGAATACGATAAGCTGCTGCACATGCTGGAAATCAGTTTTTCTTTTAGCTTTAACTTTGTGTTCATGAAAATAAATCCATACACATATTTTGTTTATTTTATATACTTTTAATTTTTTTACAAATTTGAAATTATTTTTAGAAAATATTGAACTTTTTTCAATATCTCTTCTCTTTTTTTCCCCTCCAGTCTTTGATTCCAGACATCAAGGTGAACCAGGAAGCAGTGGTTGACCTTCACCCCGAGGAGCTGCAGATGTCCGGAGACGAGGAGAACTCCGACGCCGGCCGGAGCGACCCAGACAAAGGTCTCAAGATCCGACGCACCGTCACACAGGTCAGGCAAGGGAGGCCAACTCGATGCTGCCCTGTTTGTTTGTTTTTTTTTCTGGTCTCTGTCTCGATTCCAACCAGGTCTGATGGCTCCCTTACTCCCTCACAGGTTGTCCCCAGTGAAAGCCAGGAAAACGGCCAGACTAACGTAGAAGAAGAAATGGAGACAACGGAGGACGAAAAACAACACAAGACTTCTAGAGACACAAAGAAGAGCAGTCTGTCTGAAGAAACGTCTGAACCACAGATGTCTGTCAAGCTAGAAGGAGAACCGAAGAAAGGTGAAGCTGGACCGTTTCTTGACCAATTAAATCTTTTGCATTTCAGTTTTTAAATTCTGATTTGATTAAAAATGCACCTTTATTCTTCTTCTAGTTTAGTTATTTTGTTTTGGCAACAATATGGTTGAACTACTAATCTGTACTTCCATCTTTTTAACATTTATTTGTTTATTTGTACATCCGTCCGTGTGTTTGTTCAGCTTTCCATCTATGCTTTCTGGTTTTTGTGGGTTTTAGATTTGAAGCCTTATCATTGCAGAAAATCTGCCACAAATTCCTTTTTAAAATGTTTGCATTTACAAAAAAAATAAAAATTTTGTGGGAACTTTGGAAATTTGATTCTGGGAAAACCCTGGGATTTTCACATGGGAAGAAATGAAGGACCTCTGCTGCAGTTTCCAGTAATCGCCATGGGAGATGCTCTGACCACGTTGAAGAATTAAATGCCTCCCTCTTCAGTGAACTGACCGGTCCAGTGCCGCTCCAACCCAGCTCCTTCTGCCTTAGTGACGGTCCTACTTCTCCATCTCTCCTCCAGTGACTCCCAGCGACAGCCTGGTGCGACGCTCCATCAGTCAGCAGAAATCTGGCGTTTCCGTCACCATCGACGACCCCGTCCGCGCAGCCAGGCAGCCATCGCCGCCTCGAGGGAAAGTTTCTAACATCATCCATGTTATTAACCTGGTGAGTCGCTCACTCTGGAGATGAACTGCAAAAAGTTTTCTTTAAAAAGTAGAAAAGAAAAATAGTCGTTTTTTTTTCTCCTCTCCACCCCCCACACATTTTTCATGAATGAGGTGAATGAGGCTGCAGCCAGTGTTAGCGCCGCATCACCGGCTAGAGCCGTAATTACAGTCAGGAACAATTACCCAGGTGTTGCAGCTGCAGTCAGGTGGAATCTCCAGCGGAGCGGCGCAGGGCATGTCTAACCAGACGATGACAAGACGAGACATTACACATTTAGTCATCACATTTTTTCAGCCTGGTGTCAGCACGACACCAGGCACGACTTGGACGGCACAGAGCGGTAAAACTCTGTAGATTAGGCCGGCTAATTTCAGCACGGATATAGACTCGTCGCTGTGTTTATTATTATTTACCCTCAAGATACTAAATAGGAATTAAAGAGTATATCTTTTTTTTTTGTTCTTAGCACTAATGGTGACTTTTCACCAGAGGGTGGCACTACAAATCCAAATCCTGCCGAGCCACAGAAACACAGAGAGGTCAAGGGGAGAAATGAGGCAGAGGTGCAAAGATGATAAAACTCCAGTTTGACAGTTTTGAATGTTAAAGATCTGTAGATTTCAGTTTGCAGGCTTCTTTTAAAAGACAAAAGATCCCTGCAATGAAGCATCTGCAGTAGTTCATCACAAACTACATGATGTCAGCTCTTTGACTCTGTTGTGTTGGAGCAGGGATCGTCTTCCCGTCTGAGACTCGACGTCCACCATTTTGTTTTTGATTTGGGCAGCACATCCATCGGCTCATTATAAACACACGGCAGATTTATCACCATTCTATCAGAGAGCGACTCTCGTTCTGATTCTGACCCGGCTTTTCGTCGTAGGTCCGGCCGTTCACTCTGCTCCAGCTCAAAGAGCTGCTGAACCGAACGGGCAGCGTGGTGGAGGAAGGCTTCTGGATCGACAAGATCAAGTCTCACTGCTACGTCACGGTAAGGACAGACTGCTCAACGCTGGACGCTGAACAAACATTTTCGCTCCTGAATTGTGATGATTTTCTGGTTCTGTTAGCTCAACTTAAAAAGTCGACATATGTCGAAGCAGCAGATCTAGATTTTTGGCTGATACTTGTTGTGTCTCTCTTCCATTTTTTTAAAAGTAAATTAATTCACCTTAATAATTTATTAGTATGAAGGTATGGGCTGATATAAGATTCTTGCTGTATGAGAACTTTGAGTAATAATATAAAAGATGCCACAAAAAAAAATAAACTGAAACAGAAAGTTGTTGATGCTGGGAGAAATCATGGGACACATTGAGATTTATTTCAGACTTCCTTCAAAATGATGTTGTTTAGAAACGAGTCGGTACGTCGTGACAGCGTTGACGACCCATCACCACTAATAAGGCTAATGTCTTAACCTACATTTACCTCCAATAAAACCAGCATTTTTACAAGAACGCCTCTTTCACCCTTTGATGAGGATTTATGTTTTTAGAGATGCGGCTGCACTTTGAAAGTGATAACTACTTTCATCAATCATTCTGACGGATTTAAACAATTGGCACATTCTACAAATTTTTCATTTTGTCTCCTAAGGTTTTTTTTAATACAACAGTAGGAATATTTTAAAAGATGCAAAAAAACAAACAAACAACAACAACAAACAATTCAAGTCCTTTTTAAATAACAAAATAAAGTGACATTTTGTTGTCTAAAATGCATTAGTACAGTATTCCTCTTTGAACAGAGCTGAAGCGCTTCCACTCTGCAAAATGCATATTTTGTGCAGTTTTAACTTAATTACTGCTCTGTGTTATTCTTTCAGCAATTGGTCTTTTTTTAATTGATATGCTCTAGTTGAGCATTAATTGGTTACTAAATTAGTTGACGATTTAGATAATTGATTACTATCAGGAATCATTTGATGAATTGCTTCGGCGCTCATTGCTTTTGTTCCGTTCCTGCAGTACACGACGACAGAGGAGGCAGTCGCCACCAGGACGGCTCTTCATGGAGTCAAATGGCCGCCTAGTAACCCCAAGGTGCTGGGTGTGGACTTCTGTGAGCAAGACGAGGTGATGAAGGCTGAAGTACCAGTTTACCTCTGGTCCCTAGTTTTTTTTCTTCCTCAGATTGTTCGTGTCCATTTCATATTCTTTAAAAAATGTTTTTTTTTACCTCAACAGCTGGATTATCACAAAGGCATCCGGAAGCCAGAGAAGGACCAGGATCACGCTGCCCCGGCTGCCCCTCCTCAGCCCCGGCTGCCCCCTCTAATGCCTGTGCGAGACAGGGACAAAGACCAGGACAGGGACCGCGAGCGGGACAGGGACAGAGGTGTGCGGGACCTGCTGGCAGAGCGACAGAGGGAGATGGAGCGACGGGAGCGGGCGCGAGGAGAGCGGGAATGGGACCGGGACAAGGTGCGGGAATTTGCGAGACCCGGCGAGGAGGGGCGACGATCGCGGTCCAGAGAGAGGGAGCGCAGGAGGAGGGAGCGAGCCAAGAGCAAAGAAAAGAAGACCGACAAGAAGGGTAAGGAACTTCACGGGATCAAATGGAAATGTGAAGTGAAAAAACATCTCATCTGCTGATGTTTTACAACGATGCAGAGCTTGGTTAAAGTATTCCTCCCCGTCTAGTGTTAGTCAAGAGGAAACAAACAGGATGTGCAGGGCGACAAGCAGCTTTAAAACGTCTTGGGGGTGGGGGGGTAAGGGGTCTAATCACAGGTCTTAAATGTAGTTGTGGCAGCAGTACTTCATCTAATATCCTATTGAGGCTACCATTAACCATCCCTTGCTAGCTAGCTAGCGAGGCTACAGCTAGCTCTCTCTTTTACATACTTGATGGTCAGTGGGAATGTATCGCCAGTGCTGGACGATGATCCATGTCTGTTTCTCCTCTGACAGAGAAAGGAGATGAGCCTCCTGCAAAGCTGCTAGATGACTTGTTCCTCAAGACCAAAGCAGCTCCCTGCATATACTGGCTCCCCCTCACTGAGGAGCAGGTCAGTCTCCCTTTACTTTAAGACGCTTTTCGTCTTCTGTCGTTTCACACTGTATAGTCGACTGACTCAAACCGATGTCTTAACTCAGGCAAACCAGAGGCTTTCAGACCGCGTGGAACGGCAGAAGGAGCGCGAGCGAAAGCGCAAGGAGCTGGAGGAGGAGGACAAAAAACGTGACGAGGAGAAAAAGGAGAGGCTGAAGGGTCGGGAGAAGGATGGCGCAGGCGGCGCCGCCGCCGCAGTGAGCGGCGTGGTGCCGGGGAGAGGAGGCGATGCCGACAGGGAGCGGGTCCGAGACCGAGAGGGGGACAAGAGGAGGGACAGCAACCACCGATCCAGGCGACCCTCGCTGGGGCCCGCCGGCGCCCGGCGTTCCCGTAGCCGCAGCAACCCTCGGGACAGGCGCCGCTGAGGCGCTGGTCCCTGCGGGAAACGATGAGGGGAGAGGGAGGACCACGGGAAGTCCTGCGGTCCTCTGCCTCGCCACGCTTTAGAAGGCTCAACAAGACGCCGGTGTCTTCCACACACTCCTGTCGTTGCCCCCCTCCTCTTTATCGTTCAATTACAGAAAACCATTTATGATTTATAGGAAAGTGTCCGTTTGTCTTTGTCCCTCGAAGCGGTTTTCCTTCGACCAGTTCTGTTGTCTCCGTTTTGTCAATCTTCCTTCACCGAAGAGATGTATAGCGGAGGGCGTCTGTTTTCATGCTTCCTGCTTCGTTTTGTTCCGCTGAGGTTTTGGGGACCGCCTGACTATTTTAGCTCTGTGGTCGCGCAGTTCCTTCCTCCTCAGAGCCCTGTAATAAAACCAGTCCAGAATAGATCCCTGACCGTGACCTGACATGTTTTCTATCAGCCGTTTTACTGATCAGCACTAAGAGTCAAATATAACTATCTATGTAAATACCTCAAAATTTGCAAATGGCCCCTCATCAATGCGAAGCTTACTTTATTTTTGAATGATTATTTTCTCAGATGGTTGTCGAGTTGGAGCTGGTGAGTCAGAGGAGAACTGGCCTCAGCACTGAAACAAGCGCGACAGGAAAACACGTCGCACCGAGCCGACGAGAAGGAAACGGATCTGTAAAGCCGACCCGCCTCACCCCTCATACTTAGGAAAGCAAAAATACAAAAGTTTATCTTCTAATAGAGTAACATTTGCAGTTTTAATATCTTAAATTTTTTTTAGTTCCAGTTTGGTTTTTGTTTCTTTTTCCTCCCAAGTGCTGAATGTACCAAGAATTTAAGAAATGAATAAATTGGTTTGCCACACCATCTGATGTTCGTTGAGTTGCATCATTGTGAACACGTCGGCCATTTTAGATGCTGGGTTATTTATCTACTGGCATATTCTCACTCCGTTATCTCTGAAGATTTGACTTACTTTACACTCCGAAAGAACCGCGAGTCCTGGTCCATCCTCTTTTTAGTTATGCATTTGGAAAGTTTCTAGGCTTTTTGTCCAATGCAACAATGCTCTTAAGGACTTTTCAGAACAGGCCCACAGCATCACAGGTTCTCCCTCATACTCACCAGTTAAGTTTTTTTCCCCTCATTGTGATTTTTGTACAAACCCAGCTAGTTTTTGTTGAAAGGTGTAATCTTGGTGTCATCTGATCAAAGCAGTTTACTAAACACCACTAATTTGTTTGTGGTGGAAGATCAGAAAAAGATTTTTCCCAGCAAGCCTCCAAGGCAACTTTTAATGGTTGGATTAAAAGGATTTTCCCCTCTCTCTCTTAATCCTCCAGGCATGATAAATACAGGCCTAGCAGCCGAGAAATGTCATAAATTCCTAGAAACCTAATTTATTGCATATTGTCTTTTTTTTGCACCTCAGTTACATGTGTAGTGTTGCTGCAGGTCAGTAAATTTGTTAACATTTGCTTTTATTGAAATTGTGACCAGTATCTGTAAGTACACAATCTGAGCACAAATGGAAAAAATATTTAACACGCAGAAATGACAACATGGTTTCTCTTCAGCTTGCACAGATTCATGTAACAACTTACAGTAAAGTCAAAATTTAAGTGCAAAAGTTTGCTAGTCAGAATGTATATACACAACATAATTCAGTAAAATCCCTTTTGTTCTTCTACAGCAAACAGTAGCAACACTGGGGTTAAAAAGCAGTAGTTTGTTCCCTTTTTTTTTTCTTTTTTTAAACTATAGTACAGTAATAGTACAAGACGTACAGCAGGCAACACATGAGTCGGACCAATCAGAGGACATGAAATGTGACGAAATGTCTCGACGTCAGCAGTTTAGTTTTAAAAAGATGCACAAGAAAGACTGAGAACGCGCCGATCGGTTCTTTAAGACGGAGAAATCCACAGCTGCACGGTGCGATCAGTGCGTGTTGTGTGGGGGAACGCTGTGTGTGCCACACACTCTGCTCATGTGACAGGAGTGGCAGAGGAGATGAGAGTCCAGGGGGAAGCACTGCGAGCCGGGCTTATCTGAGAGCTGCTTGCCACACTCCTGGGAGACGGAAAGAAAAAAGAAATACTTGGATAAGGACAGGAATGCACACAGAGGGGAAGGCAGCTCAGCCGTTTGACGATTACATAACAGAATTCCTGGAAAGGAGACTCGTCGGGAGGATAACTCACCTCGCAGTGGTAGCACTCAAAGTGGTAGTCCTTGTTCATAGACACAACCCTGAGGATCTCCTCGCTGCCCTGGGAAACAAAACACAAAGCTCCAGTCATGTCTGGAACGTCTTCCCTTGCTTCAGGGAAATCCTTCATGCATTTCATGCAGCATGAGTGCAGATAACCTGCGAGAACTTAGGAAATTTAGTTTCACGGTCTGAAGATTCAATTGATTCTGTTCTGTTAGTCTTCCAAAAAATGTGAAAACAGGAAAAAATTGGCTTTGAATCATCAATAGAGAAAGAAATTCAATGAAAATGTATTGTTCTGTTAAAACAAACACCGACCTTTCCAACAGGAATGGATGGGTGTCGTTTGTGAGCATAAAGTTTCTCAGGTAAAATTATGTTCTCTTTCACAATTCACTTTATTACATAAATTAATAGCTGCTCGCTTCCCCGAATCAAAGGAAGTGACAGAACAGTTTCATCTGTATTTTTATTTGTCCTGACAACCACTGCATGAGTGGAACATTACGACAAAATATTGACTACAGAAGGATGATTTAGACATGTTTTTGTTTGGATCCCCTTTGATGTAACGATTGGTAATTCACCAGTCTTGGGAGACTTGTAGGCTCATCACAGAGCTTTTAAATACGTGGGCACTGTGCCGGTTTGTTGGGTGACTAAAATTCCCCTTATGATTCATATTCCAGCTGGAGAGTTTACTACAGCTGCTTTCTTAAAAGTCGTCACTGAGCAAGAAAAAAGCACATCTGCTTTGTGCTCAGTTCATTTCTTCATACGTTCCTTCTCACCCCCTTCACATATTTCTCAAATTCACACATGAAAATTACCATAACTATTATGGGCCACATTCCTAAACACAACAGAGAAAGCAAAAGCTGCAAAAATGATGCCCTTTACGACATACCCAGGTCAAACCAGATAAAGGATTACTCATTAAAACAGATAAGAGGCCACTCACTTCAGTTGGTAAGATGGGTTGCAAACAGGCAGCGCACTTTGGAGCAAAAGTCCTGCAGATGTGACCGGAGAAAGTTTATTTGCTGTGGAAACGTCTGCCAAACATTAAACTCAATGCGCATCTCTCATGTGAAAAAGAAACTATAAGAATATACAGTATGGAAATGCAATAAACTCAACGATCGACATATAGCACGACCTAAAAGGTTTCGCTCTCTCAAATTTTCCAAATCCAAAAGGAGAAAGTAAATCAGTCAATAAGCCGTGGATCCTCACTTGTTGTAGTCGGCGACGCAGTAGATGTTGCTGTGCTGGTCCACGGTGAAGGGAACCCCGTCCAGAGCCTTGGAGCACACCACGCAGCGGAAACAGCCGGGGTGGTAGGAGTTCCCAACAGCCTGCAGGATCTGGAAACAAACAGTAAAAAAAAAAAAAACATTTTGATTTTACGCAAAACTGTAGAGCAGAACCACCTTTTATCATCCCTCAGCGGGAAAACTGTAGAAGAAGAATATTTGTCCAATTACTTGTTCCCTTTTGACTTCTTCGTATTATATTGTAATGAAGCTTGATCAGTGAAATGGATCTAAACACAAGCACAGCCTAGATGCACAAGAACAGAATGTGCTGACGGCTTCCTACTGCGTAAGACAACAATGTACAAATTCTTGCAGGGTTAATGAGCTGGAACTCTGGAAAAGGTCACATAAGGCCGATGCGTACAAGGAGGGTCAGCTTTAAGACAGATAAACACATTTACGTTTAAAGTCTTGACTTCCTGAAGATTTTTAATGCTGGATGTCCAACTACTTAGCCAGATATCTAGATAACTAGTTGGGTAAAAAAAAATAGGATGGCAAAAAGGAACTATGGAAGGAATAAAAGGAGGAAGTACAGATAAAGTCAGTGCATAAGAGACAAAGAATGTAAAGAAATACTTTTTTTTATTTTCCAGACTGTAAGCTAAAATGTCCAGACTGAGGAAAGTTGCTCTCGAGATAAACATCTCCAGCTCTTTGCCCCTCAACCTCCTCATGTGAAGTTCGGTTCCCGTGGATCACAGGCCGCCTTCTATTAATAAGCACGACGTGGTTCATATAAGTCAAAAAAAAAAAAAAAGAAAAAGTCTGCAGATAATCACTGCACAGCCTTAAGTCTTTATTTACCAAAAAGCCAAGGCAAACATTCCAGGCCGAATCTTATCGTGGGAAACCAAAGAAGTGGCAACAGAGAGACGTCAGCGCATTTCTCCGTCCCCAGGAGAACGGCTTCAAAGGGAATTGTGGGAAACATGGGGATGTGTAAAGTCACCGTAGAGGGAAAAAAAAGCGTTACCCAACGCAAGATTGGTGGAGCTTGGCTGGGATTTTGTTTAAATCTGACATAATCATCCCTGGGTGTGAGCATGGAAACCTCTCACCTGCTCCAGAATGAGGTGACCACACACGCTACACTTCTCAGCAGCCGCCTGGAATCCTGAAAACTGTAATTAAAACAAAAAAAAGCAAGAGATTAGAGCTCATCCCGACTCCGAAGGTGGCAAAACACACCTCGACCTCGGCTCTCACCATGTAATCCTCTTTACAGTACACAGAGCCGTTGACATTGTAGAAGTCCTTGTTTCTCAGGGTGCGACCTGCAGAGGGGTCACATTGTTTTTTTTTAAAAAGAGAGAGAGAGAGAGATGGGGGAGTTATTAACGAAGGGCGCGGCGCCGACTCTGCAGGAGACGAGACTCACCGCAGGAGACGCAGGTGAAGCAGCGAGTGTGATAGAGGTGATCCAGAGCCTGGCAGGCGTTGTCCGCCCCGTACACACCCTTCCCACACTTCACACAGGTACCTACGGTGGGTTCAGGGGAGAAAACACACACACACACACAGTGGTCACAAACAGGCGTTTAGTGGCGGCTCCTGTTTACGGCACCATTCCAGGAGGATGTGTCCTGAAATCCAGCTCCACACACACACCCAGTCAACACTTGTAAATCCTCTCGTTCGCACCACCTAGGGGATTTTCACGCGGCTAAAGCCCGGCTCCCCATGCCAGGCTGTTTGCTCATCCACTCATGTGTCTGTTATTAAAGGGGAAACTCCGCCGGATCCCGCTCTCGGAATAGAGCGCTCTTTCTTCCAGGAGTTTGGAGCTTAAGACGGGCCCTTTGAGTTTTATTCAAACCCCCACATTTAGAGCAATTTGGGATGTTTATAATGACAGGGCTTCTTCGTTGGCTCCAGGAGCCAGAAAGCGACTAAAACTTTGTTCGATTTTCGTGAATCCAGATCAGATTTTCTCCCACTAAAGTGAAGCGGAGGTTTGCTCTGCAGCCGGACCTTTAGCTGCAGCCGATGAAATTATTCCAGGGTCAGTTTTACTGTCTGCAGGAAAAGCCGGCGTCACGGTAACCTGTACAGTGACGTTACCAAGCAACAAGATAAGCCCCTTCTCTAACGTTTGACCCTTAAACTGGACTCAAATGAGAAATGTTTTATGGCCACATGAGACAAGGATTGTTCTGTCGAGCTACACTGCAAAAACTCTAAATCTCACCAGCCGAGTTTCTTGTTCAAATATCAGAGCACAATTGAAATAAGACAAAACTAACTTAAAAGTAACTTTTCACAAGATATAGGAGCTTAAGTCAGTAAATTCTTAATATTGATGAAAAAGTACCAGCTTTAGGCAGAACAATCTGCGAGTGGAACTAGAACTATTAAACATAAATATTAACTATTAACTATAAACTTAGAACAAGCTCCTACATCTTGCTGAAAAGCTACTTTCAAGTCAGTTTGTCTTATTTCAAGTGTACAAAGATATTTGAACCAGAAATACTTCAGATTTTGTGTTTTTACAGAGTACAGTGACGAGACAGCGGTGGCTCTATGACGCTTGTTTCACTGCTAGTGAAGAGGAATAAAAACCACCTTTGAGTTCTTGAACCTGCTTCCAGAGACAATAGATTATGGGCTGAAATGTGGATAAAACTGGAGTTTAAAAGTACTGATCCCCAACACATCCGAGCTGTTTCTGTAACGATCAAACTGAAGCCGTCACCAATTAGCCACAAAACTAAAAAAATAAGTTGTGACTTTTCTCGGTCAAAATGACCAAATAGTTTCCTCCTGTGGGAAGCGGCGCGGCGTCTTACCGCGGAGGCCGCCGGTGGTCCGACAGTCACTGCTACTGTGATCTATTTACGGGCGGCACCGAGCGCTTTTTCCTCCTGCTTCTCATGTGGTTGAGGGAGTGCCACACAAATCAAGAATTCCTCCTCGCTGCTGCTGCTGCTTCTGGGCTACAGACCGTCTCTTTGATGTCTCGGAGAAAACTCAAGTCTGTGCCAAAGCCAAAAAACCCCAAAAGGTGGTAGCTGAAACTTTAAATATGCCCCAAATCGCTACATGCAACAGTGAGCCGGAAAACAACCGCATGAGGTGCAGGGGAAAGGTATTTATACTCCACTTTGTCACGTTTAATGTATTTTACTGGGGTTTTTTGAAGAGTAGAGAATAACTGTAGATGGATGGAAGATGATACATTGTTTAAAAAAAAAGCTAAAAAGTGAGGAGGTACATTTAGTTTTTAAGTTCTCTATTTTTAATTCAACGCAGCAAGCGTTTGAAAGAAGGAGTTTTGGTCAAATTAAAAAAGAAAAAAAAAAAATCACATTTTTGACCTAAATATAAAATTTAATGTGAGGAGGAAGTCTGGCTTTCTGAACACTGTCAAAACACGGTAGTGGCAGCATCATACTTCGGGGATAATCTGAGGAAAACCAGTCAGAGTTTGCAAAAGACTCGAGACCGTGAGCATCCAGCCAGATAGCTACATTGGAGCATTCAACTGTTTGAGCGGCCTAGTCAAAGTTAGTCATATAAATTTTTTAGCCGGTAGAAACTTTTAACTGTAATCACAACAACATGCTCCAGTGAGGGCAGAATGAAAATACACACCACACTTTTCAGGTTTTATAGACGAAAATAAATATTTTTGTGCGCCGTTGCTTTGCGTTCATCCATCACCGAATCAGAAATGAAAACGTGGTCGGACTGAAAATGCTCAGAGGGGGCTGGGGGTGAATATTTATTTTGCTCAGATGGGGGTGTGAATATTTTTTGCAAGGCGCCGTGAGGAGGATCAAACTGGACGTTTAAATTATTTCAGCCTTTTCTGTTTCCACTTTCTATTTCAGCTGAGGAGGGGAGTTTTCCCGCAGGTGTGTTTGAGAGCGTCTGTCTTCAGTGGCCCGGCGCAGAACGGTGTTGAATGTCCCCTCTGGGCACACATACCTGAGCAGAAAAACAGGCTGCAGCACCCCGCCCCTGCACACGCCAAGGCTGCGTTAAACACACACACACACACACACACCCCCTCTAACGCTGCATTGCTGTGGCCTAAAGTCACTCGAGGTGGGCGAAACACACCCTGCCACAGAAAAAACACTTACTTATACACACACACGCACACACACACACACAGGAAGGCTGAGTCTTAATCTTGTGTGACTCAGTAATGGCCAGAGCTGTCTTTATATGGAAGCATGTAATTTGTGTTACAGAGGAATGTTTTGTCACATAAAAGCTGTGAGGATTCGGCGCATTAGAAACACAGACGCTGCGGTGAATTTGCTACACCTGCCTCGTCGTTAAAGTCACATAAAAGCTTGAAAATTTTTATGTGCTACTTTTTTTGTTGTTTTTCTTTGTTGTTTTTTTTTTTACATCTTTGACTTTATCTCCATTTGCCTGGAGTCGTTTTCTGAAGCCGGATCGCTTCTTTTCTTTTCTTTTTTCTTGCGCTTGATGCGCTCTGACCCTGCGTGTCTCTGCAGGTCCCTGTGGCACCATCCAGCGAGCCAATATGCTCCTTCAGCTATTAATCTGTCCATCTCTCCATGCAACCCCTTCATTTAGAGGGAAACCTGTGATCCGACACCAGACGGCAGTAATAACACAGCGAAGGCAGATGCTGGATGACCCAACACACGATTCTGGGAACAGTGGCTAAAACTGGGCCTGTGGTTGGACTGGAGATGCACCGATCCAAATTTTCCTGGCCAATGCAGACCGCCAATTTTTTTTTCTTTCAGGTCTGAGATCCCAACTTTCATGTTTTTTTCCTGAAGGAATATTATTGAAGTTTTGGATGCACCAGAAAAACAAGAGAAAAACTCAATTTTCCAAGTGTGTGATGACGATAGAGGCACTTAAAGATGAACAAATGCAGTAGTTTGTAGCTCTGAACCATTTATAAAGTGCGAAACAATGATTGTAGTATCAGTAAATAAAAAATATAATCTTCCTGCTGATTGGTGCATCTCTAGATCCGACAGTGTTGACAGTAGGGATGCACAGATATAACAATTTGGGACGATATCTGATATTAAAATGGCTGATAACTGTCACATATAACATTTTTCAACCTACTCAATGCCTTGGGGGGTGGGGGGGACAGCTGATTTCACCACTGCTTCAGAAAATCTACCCATAATCCTTTGCTGCATCACTATCACATGACCAAACAAATACCACATGACTAACTCTCTCATCTCCCCTTCCAGAGCATCCATCCATCCATCCATCCATTTTCCTACACCCTTGTCCCCTACTGGGGTCGGGAGGGTTGCTGGTGCCGATCTCCAGCTAACGTTTCGGGCGAGAGGCGGGGTCACCCTGGACAGGTCGCCAGTCTGTCGCAGCCTTCCAAAGCAATGAGATTAATATTGAGTTGTATTTATTGGCCTGATAACAATATCTTATCAAGTTAAGAATATCAGCCGATACCGATGTTAGTACCGATATATCGTGCATCTCTAGATAACAATACTGAAATACCAGCATGTCTCTTCCTAGTAAGTACCTCAAAACTTTAGCTGAAAAATATTCTCACCAAAGAACTCCTGCCGGTTCTCCGCCGACTCTCTTCCAGCTGTCCCGGAGTCTTCCTGAGGTCGGACTGGCCCGGTGGTTGATGCCGTCCCCGGTGAGGGTAGAGGCTGATCCTTCAGCCTCAGGCCCTCCAGCAGCCCCCCGCCTTCTCGGGCAGCATCCCTCAGGAGAAGCCGGGTCAGCTCCTCCTGGTAGCGGGTTCCGGGCAGGTCCGAGTACCGGGCCGCCTCTTTCCCTCTCGCCACCTGCTGGTCCTCCCACCACTCGGGGCCTCCCTGGTAGCAGGCCGCCGCCGGGCTTCCCACCGCAGGTGGGTAGGAGTGGCGGCTGTCATACGGCGCCGGGCGGCCCCCTCCCTCCAGGTACTGAGTCCAGGCTTCTGCGGCGGTGACCCCAGCTCTGCCTGGAGCCCCGTACCCCACCGCAGAGCCTCCAGCCTGCATGGGCTGCTGTTGGATGGGGAGCCCACACGAAGCAGAGTAGCGGGAGTCGTAGCCCAAGCTGATGCCGCTGGTTCTGTTGCTGCTGCAGCGGCTCCCTATGGGGCTGCCCCCGCCTCCGCCGCTGGCCGTGCTGGAGGCGAAGCTGGACCTGGGGCTGACCAGCACCGACTCCTGCAGACTGAACGACGAACACGGGCTCAGGGTGGAACCGGTGGGGTAAAACAAACCCACGCTCCCCCCTCCAGGTATATCAGAGGGGCGATGGGGTGGATGGGACAGGGAAGCGGGTCTGGGATTGTCATACACTTCACCCCCGGTGCTGAGGCGCTTGTACAGCAGCGCCTCTTGCAGGGAGAAGCGCTTATGCCTCTCGGGTTCAGAGTTGTAGCCCTGCTCGGCCAGCCCCCCTCTAGGAGCGGACCCATATCCCAGAGCAGCAGGATACAGCGGCGGGACGGAGAGGGGCGGCGGCTGGGACAGGAGCTGCTGGCGCCTGACCAGCTGCTGGAGCTCCAGAGAGTAGCGCCGCTGGTTCAGAGAGGCCTTGGATCCCAGCGCCCCCACGGGGTCAGCGTCAGGGGTCAGGCCCACGTGGGCCTCCACTCCGTCCGTCAGGTAGCAGGAGGCTCGCTGCTGGGAGGAGGGCCGCCTCAGTTGTGCCAAGGTGGAGGGATGCAGCGGCTGCTCCTCATCGGCACCCAGGGTGGAGGAAGACGTGGTCGCCGGGACTCCAGCATCGCTGGTGGTGGAGAACTGGGCAGGTCTGGAGGGCGAGGCGGCCACAGAGCTGGGAGCAGGCACTCCAGAGATGTTGGCGTTGCTGTTGTTGGAGTTGCTGGCGGAGTCGTGTTTTTTCTTGGAGCTGTTGAACTTCACACTGCCCGCGTCGGTGAGCTTCAGCTTCCCCAGCAGCTTGCTTATAGGCCGGTCCATGATGGGAGCCTCCGGAGTTACAGTGTCTTTCCTTTATGCTACAGAGCAATAACTCAGATACAGTGTGAGGGAGGTGCACAGCAGAACAAAAGATGCTCCAATAGGGCTACACTTGAAATGATTTGAATCAAACTCTAAAAAGATAAGTTTAAAAAGGAAATATTCTTGAAATTTCAAGGACAACTTCTATACACGCAATAAATACAAAGCTGATAAATAAAAAAAGTATTCTTAAGACATTTCAAGAGTTTAACATGATTTAAGTCCACGTGTGGAAAACCCACAGACACAGGTAGGCTCCGTGGACATAAAACACAAAGAATTTAAGCCAGTCCAGCCAGGAAATAAGACAAACATGGACACTTCGTTGTGACCTATGGAGGGCTTCCTTTGTCGACCCTCCACATCTGTGAGACTTCAGCTCTCTGAAATCCAAAGTCTTCTCCCTGTCCAGTTCCTTTCTCTTCTCTTTGAAAGCACAAAGCAGAGGTTCAGCAGGATGCGGACCGTCGCCTCTTCATGTGGGTCCAGTGTAGACGAGAAAATAAACCCGCTCGTGCTCAGATAGTAGACTCAGCCGACGTCTGCCGTTCATCTCACGCGCTCACAGTAACATTACACTGGCTTTAAAGAGAGGGGAGCAGAAAAGATACACACGGGACCCTGGCTGGACTCGTCCGTACGTCCATCCGCTCGGCTCGGCTGCTTTTATCATTCCCGATTCAAAGGGAGGAGAAGAAGAAGAAGAAGCAGAAGAAGAAGAAGAAGAAGAAGAAGAAGAAGAAAGAATCCGATTCGGGACTCGGTGTTGGAAGCAGAGAAGTTTGGGCAAAGAAACCGGAATGATTTGAACCGGCGCTCCGTTACTCCGAGTCTCCCAGCAGACCGGTGCTGAGCTAAAACGAGTCGGTCCAGATAAATAAAATCCCTCCCCGTGAGCACCGCATAGTCCAACAACTTTGTCTCTTTCTTTCCCCTCAAATAATAACTTACCTCCCCCTCCTTTTTTTCACTTAGTTTTTGCTAGCCGTAACACAGAGAGGTATTTCCGGTTGAATCTTTTCAAAGTAAACACCCTTTGACCAGCACTTAGCTTAAAATACTTAAAAGCGCGGGGAAACGAGTTAAACCCGATTTAGCTTTGCATGTAAAAGAGTGTCAAATCATTATTACACCAAAAATACAGACAATATCTCAGGTTCCATTTTTTTGTTTAAACTTTCCCCGAATGTGGTTGGTTTTATTTTGAAGGAATGATCTCAAAATGCCGTTATGCTTTTTTGTGCAAATTGACGCGCATTGTTCTTTTATCAGCGGCGGCATGTTTCCCCCCCCCTTCCCATCAGGCCGGAACACCTTTTTACGGAGTCCAACAAGTGCCAGGATGAAATACAAACAGAGAGAAGAGACAATACGGTAAGTCACTTCAAATTGTGAACAGGAAGTTGAAAATATGCTCCAATGGCTCTCATTGTTTTAATAATATTCTCCATGTCAGTAAATATTTATGTGTTTTATTACAATGATGAGCTGAGGTTCCTTTTCAATTTTAAAGCAGGCCATTTAAGAGATAAATATGATTTTTGTTTTACACATGCTGTTGTGATACCTTCTACTTTATCATTGCCACCTCCACGGCTATTACACATCTGTGTGTTTGAGCTTACAGAAGTAATGGGCCACCCAAAAATAGTCTTTTTCTATCTTTTTGCACAGTGGCATTTATTAGGCTCCGCATACTCATAACTTTAAATTTATGCTTGATCAATCACTCCCAAAACTTTCTAGAGAATGTGAATAATTAAAGTTAATTGAGTTATTAATTAATTGTTAACATGTAAAGTACTTCTGCTAGTCTCTGCCGTTTTAAATTAACTCCAATGGCCCATATCTAACCCCTTATTGAGGTCTAAAGAAGATGGAAGTAATGAGAGACTGCACTTCTAATTACTTACAAACTGATTACATGTGCAATCTTTAAAGTCAATATGATGAGTTGCTTATTTTTTTAAAATTATATATAAACTGTCTATAACTTATATTTGGTGTAGCTGAGCTACTAACTTGTGGCAAAGTCTGGAATAAAGAGAAAAGTGAAAATCTGTGCTAAAAATAAAGGAATCATTAGCTTAACGTAGAAAGAAAAAGAAACCATTGTATTTTTCAAATTGGCATTTAACTTGATAGAAAATTCTCTTTTTTTGAACTGATTCATCTTTGTAAACAACTTGAGAATAGGTTCACTAGTTGCGTGTTCATCTTTTTTTATCTTGGCTTTGCATTTGGAAAACCAGCAGCCATTCGAGAGGTCTTTGCTTCAGGGTTAATGCTATGATTGTGATTCATCTCAGGATATGTGGCCTATTGACTCATTTCAAAGTACAAAATAACTACCAAGCCAGACCACCGTAAAAAACATTTGGGCTCTGTTTACCTCATGGAACTATTTTCTGCTGTCTTGGTTATGGGTTCAGTGATTAACTGTAATATAAGAAACTTATGTTTTAAACAAATAGATCCCTTGATTTGGTATTTGTTGGTTTTCTCTAAACATCTCCACTTGAAGGAAAAAAACCTTTCCGTCCATGTCAACCGCTGACTCAAACATTTTCTTAAATGAAACATTTATTGATTGTTAAAGTTACTGGGAATCTTAAGGAACTTTTTGAAAAAGATCTCCAAACTGAATGAAGGTTGTATACAGCCATCTGGGAATCTCTAAACAGCAATAGTTCCCAGAATGTCAGATTTGGAGGAAATGCACAAACTATCTTCTTTTAGGGAAAATCTAGGAAGTTTTTCCTGAAGGTTATCTAAAGGTTCCTTTTGGAAAGTTGCAAAACATTGAAAAGATTACCTTGTCAATGGTCAATCTAATTTACAAGGAAACTTTGAGGACAAGTTATTTGAGGGTTCTTTGTGCGTTATATTTTGAAAGTTGTATATAACCTTCTGAAAATTACAAATTAACGTCCAAAGAGTTTTTAGAAAATGTTTCCAAAATGTTCTTCTAAGGTTACAATATGAGTGTTGTAGTGAACACTGAAGGAACCTCTGGAAAACATTCTCTGATTATTTAACAGTATTGAAAATAAGCTTTGGAGAACTCCAAGACAATATCCCATGAAGATTTTCTAAAAGTTAGAAAAAGTTTATAGAGGAAATATTATCTAATTGTTACAATCAAAACCCTTCATTGAAGGTTCCCTGAAAGTTACACACTGTGCAATCTTTATAAACCTTTTCTTGAACTGTTTGTGGATGTTCCCTTTATGTTCCTGTAAAGTTTCTAGGTGAGAAGTTACTTATTTACATTTCACTCAATTTCTTAAGTTGTTGTTTAACATGGCACACTGTCGTTTTAAACTACATTGTTTTGAGTGATTCAAATTCTTCATCTAATAAATAAAATGCACAATATATTTATTCAAAGTTGTTTTTATACAGGTCATGGGTTTTACTTAGAATTTAGAGCAACCATGGTAGACATTTCAATTGATATAGTTTTAAACCTGTTATAAATGTAAAAAAAAATAAAATAACACTAAATAAAAAAAACACAGGTTCAAACTGTAACTTTTCCTGTTTAGCTTATTAATAAATAAAAATAACAACACAAGATTTGAGTGTGATTCCCCAGAGACATGGCGTTGTTTAGGCAACGGGACTACTTTATAAGACCAGGCTGTGGAATGCGCGCAGGGACACAGCGGGGTGTGATGGGGCTGGTGGATTTTTGCGGCGTGTCTGAGTTCTCCAAGGACGATTCAGAGTAAACATCCCGCCACTGTGTGAGGGCCGCACGGCATTAGTCAGGCCTGATTCCGGCCGTTTGGTGGCAGTTAGCGGACACACCATAACTCAACAAGCGCTGATAAAGTAAAACTGTGTCCGGCCTGGCGTGTTTGAATAGACTTGTTGGCTCTCCGTGTCCCCGGAGCCCCCCACCCAGAACGGGCCTGCGGTTCACCGAGGAGGTAGCGGCAGCCTCTGCCGGCTTAGGCGTTCCTCCCCGGGCTGCGAGTGGGAACTTGTCTGAAAAGCTAACAGAGAAATTCTTCAGGGCTTAGTCCCGGAGCTGCTCATTCAAAAAACAGCACTTTGAAGAGCTTCGAGAGCGACAGACCTCTGTCAGTTATTGTTCCAGTACCATTCACTCAGGACCATAATATTTGCAGATGAAGTGCAGCTTTTTCCACCTGCCAGTAGTTCTCTAATTATCTTCAAAGGGCAGTTATGCACGCACAATTTAACCGCACACCCTTTCATAATTAAACTCACCAGGAGGAATGTCGGGTGTTTTGAACTAAGCATTCATATTCCACATTATCAATCAAAAATAAAAGTTGCCATTTTAATGACTTCCACGCGCATTTAAACTCCAAACACAGTACCGTTTAAAAAGCAGCATACCCTATTTAAATCAGACTAAGCTTTTCATGTTTTAGCTCATCATGACTGCCTAAATTATTTCTATTTATCTGTTTGTCTTGAACTTTTCTATGGGTCAGAGTTCTAGGTTTTTTCTGAGGCCACTCCAAAGTATTAGCCTTACAATCCCAAGCCAAATTTTAGTTAATTTAGCAGTATGTTTGGGTTTATTACCCATTTAAAAACCCCATTTCGGACTGAGCTTTCACTTGTTTCAGTATGTTCACATTGTGTTCTTTCCTCGCTGTCTATTTTTTTATACAAGTATAAATGTCAATGACATCTGTAAGGTCAACAAACGTACTGTTAACAAACACGTTAGGAGCAGTTGTCCGTTTTTTTCCCGGTAATTTATCCAACGTTTATCTAAGAAAATGCAGTGTGAGCGTAATGTTAACAGATGTAGTACAATAGGTAGATTTGCATGTTAAACACAGCTGCATTCAAAGCTGATTCACTGATAAGAAAATAAGTTAATGATGCTTCATTATATTAATGAGACAACTGACATGTTTGAGTAGGGCAGATGCCAAACTATGTAAACAGTAACAAAAGGACAGTATCGATATTGATATAACCGATTTATTTTCTCCGTTTTGATGACGTAAAACTGACAAATAGGACCTGAGCGAGCCTTTAGCACCCTCTGCTGGTCGGTACTGAGTTGTGCAGACAAGATGGCGGCGCCCATCAGGACTTTGTGCTGTTCAGGTGAGACAGAGGTTAAACTTTAAGTCTCTCGTATGCACTGTCAGCCCAATATTGACAATAGAGTTTTGCAACCTTAAACAGCTTTGCTTATCGGTCGTTGCTTTTTCTACTATCTGTCAACAGTGCTGGTTAATTGTTAATGCTAACGTCGATGCTAGCCGTTTGACGGCAAGCTTCTACTGATTTGTGTTAAAAAACAGCTTGTAAATGGTTTTAATTTGGTGATTCTGTTATGTATTTGTTCTTTTCGAAGCCCTGAGACTTTCAGGACGACACTTCAGCTCCACATGTGGAGTACAAGCTGGACAAAAATGGAGGCTAGAGTAAGTTGTGCAATCTCTGCCAAACTTCATTGAAATTTTCCTCACTTTTAAAGACGAAGATTCATATTTTCACCAACATTTCACAGTGTCTTTCTTTACCCAGTTCACTATATTTTCCGAAAAGTTCAGCAAAATTCGGCCAAGTAATTGCTTTGTAATCTCACTTTGAAACTCGTTGGAAACACCATTTAGTAGGTACACAAATACCACGAGTGTTTCTGTGCTGGCTTTTGTCTGAAAACATAATGTTAGTCTATTGACACCTGTGGATTCAGTCTTGTCACCAATTTAGTTTCTTTGCTATAATATTCAAAACATTTCCTGTTCATATGATTAGCTGTGTTCAGTTATTTGTGTGCTTGTGCTTGCAGACATGGAGTGGCCAGAAGTGGGACAGAATATGGACCAATGACAGATCTGCCTGACTGGTCTTTTGAAGGTATTTATTTTTGTTGAGCTAAATGTAGCTGAGCGCATCACTGTGTGTCAAATGGAAGCTGCTTCCTTTGCTACTGTGCACATCTGCAATTTTGGGCTCTGTACCAAAATTAAACTTTTTGGGAACAAAAAAGAACTGGAACAAAGAGCTGCATGATGCTTCCTCGTGAAGGGATGACGTGCAGTGCTAGTTTCTGGCCCTTTTCCGACATGTTTTTCTTGTATCTCCTACTTGACTGACTTGGGACAAACTGGTTTCCCTTTGGTCTGTTTCCCATTTGTGCTCAACTTGATCATTTTTCTGACAGATGGACGTCCAGCACCTCCTCTGAAAGGTCAGATTAGGAGAAGACAAGAGAAAGAAACGTTAGCTGTGAGCATCACTATTAAAGTTTCTCTTTTTTTGCCGTTTAATTTGACCTTCGCACTCATCGGTTCTGTGCCGTCTCTCCTCAGAGGCGCATCGTGATGCTTAACTCGGAGGTGGATCATGGAGTAGAGGCCTGGAACAAGAAGCAGGAGGGGGCCAGGCAAACAGAGGAGCACAGAAAGTCTCTTTTACTCAAACCCAAAGGAAAGCTGTTAATGAAGAAATCCAAGAGTTAGAAGCTGATTATTCAATATTCTTTAAATAAACGCTGTCTGTTTTGTTAAACGTGGTGGTGTACATTTTTTGTTTTTGTTGTTTATGGGGGAAAAACAGAAATGATGCAACATTTATTAAATATTTAATAAATGCTGCACTCTGCATCCACTAGATGGCAGCATTTCTCCTTCATACACCAGATAAAAACTGTTTGGCTCAAGAGGAGTTTTTGTTTTGCTGGAAAACGAACTGATGGACATAAAGAATTTGATTCACTTTCCACCTCAGTGGGTTATATAATATCTTCTGGACGAGATTGTGACTTACAAAATCCTATTTGTTTAAATGTGTATGTTGTCTTTATTGAGGATTCAGCCCAAAAAAACAAAAACAAAACCAAGGCAGCAGAACGGAGCATTACTTCTGACTGATGTCTGCAAAGACGCTTAACTGCTGCTGGCGGGAAGTTCAATCTGACATTTTCTGGCGTCGATGCGACTCTTTCCGTGAATAAACCCTGAGTGAAGCTGGTAAAATGCATTCTAAGAAACCAACCGTAAGGTGGTGTATAATGGGATTGGATCATACTTTTAGTCCTTTAAGAGTTTCTATAATCGTAAAATGTTCTGTATTTCTAAATAAGGCCGAAACGTCTGCGTTTCCCTTGAGTCCAGAGAAGATGAAACAAACTAAATGAGTCCGGGCGGTGTGTGGGGCTTTAAAAACAGACCGAACCCAGTCATGTTGAGTTAAAGAGAGAGTGATCTTTGCAGCGTGTTTTTATCATTCCCTCAAGCAAAATTTATTTCTAAGAATCCCAAAAACCGTTGGAGATAATTGGTTCAGCACTGAGCATTCAAAGTTTTCCTTCCACCAATGTGCAGTCAGACTGAAGGTGCACAATTGGAGCAAACATTAGTTGACTCATGTTTTTCCTGGGACTAAATCAGCCAGCTTCAATCCAGGAGCATGTTGTGTAACAGCTTGAGCTCAGAGAGGAGCCCTGGTAACCAGAATAAAATATGCTGCAGAACTACAGTCTACAGTTTGACCAATTATAAGTGTTATGATTTCAGAATGCTAACCCTTTTCCTGCTTTGGAAACACGGTGGTGGTTGTATTATGACATGAAGTGTTCAAACGGTGGTTCATGAACTGAGCCTCAGGCAGAGCTTTCTGAGTTTATTTATCGCACGAAGGGTTTTTAAAATGGTACACATCATAGTGGCATGGTTTTGCTCCATTCAGTGAATAGTTTTAGAATAATGTCTCTATTGCAATATCAAAATCTGGGTTCAATCTGATGATCATTCCCTAAAGTTGTGGTTCCCAACAGTGGAGGAAACAAGTGGCTGAGACAATTTGCTATTTATTTATTTTAGCTGTCATTTGATTTGTTCTTTGCTGATTTCCAAGAACTTTTTCCCTCTAAATTCTCTTAATAACCGAATTTCCCCATTCTGTTAGATCAGTAACGTATCATCTTTGTCAAAGATCAGTTCAAGACGCCATTAATGATCCACAAGTCAAACATGAACATGAACCCTCCAACATTTCAGAGTTGATGCTTTTCTGATCAGAAAATGGGATTTAATCTTTGTAAGCCTATTAATACAGTTCCAGTGTCATGGAAAGTATATGTTAGTTTTTGTTTCACTCAATTGTTTCAGACGATAAAGCAGTTTTAGTGTTTGGCAAAACTAACCTGACTAAGTATTTATTATCGTGAATGAGAAAATAGCTCTGCAAAGAAGAATGGATCACTTTTCCTGGGAGTTTTCCACATTGAATCAGGTGTTTTCTATTTTTCCTTTAAAACCTGCTTTTTTGTATTTTTAATATCTGATCTTAAAGTTAGTTGGATTACCTCAAACAGGGAAGTCGAACTCAGTTTAATTTTGGGCCAAATCAAAAATCTGAATGTTCTTAAAGGGCCGGTTGTGCCAGAATGCATTGATGAAACCCATTAAACTGTCAAAATATCAGTAAACAGATGTTTGTTTCAGTTTTCAGTAAGTTTCTTGAAATTAAATAATATTGAACATCTTTTCACACTGATCAGTCCACCCAGGATTTTGCAATTGTTTTTTTTGTTTGTTTTGCAATTGAAATCACAAATTTTGTGGCGCTGATTTAGGAATATTTCTAAGGAATTTTTATGATATTTGTGCTAATGTATGATGTCAAATGTGACTGATAGTGGTCGCCGTATCAACCAGGATTAGACTATAACTTAAAATCAAGTAAGGCTGAGGCAGCACTCACTTAAACCCAATGTCTTTGGCCAACTTTGAGAAAAAAATTGCAGTAAAAATCAGAAAGAATTGTGGGAATGTGAAGATTTTGAATGAGTTTTGCCGATTTATTGACAATCTGGAGGGTCTTATTGATGTAATTTGGAGTGTAGAGGGCCACATAAGAAAGCTACAGCGGGCTACATTTGGCCTCTGGGTCTTGAGTTTGACCTACAACATGAAGGTGAGAAACAGAAGAGATCCGTGAGAGGCAGAACCTCTGTGCCGCTCTGAGCTTTTAAAGTTCAGCAGAGAACTTTGGGAGATGTAATATCAGACAGTTTCCTCAATAAATCAGTGACCGAGTTGAGTGTTTGAAATCCATTTCTCAGGGTTTCCTTTGACCCTCTTTCAGCGGTTCTGTAAAACTCAGACGAGGGTTCCTCCTCATGTTATTTGCCTCCAGCAGAGTATAAGCAGCTCAGTAAAGTTTGTGGGGATGTTTTCCTGCAGTCAGCATTAAATCGGTGTGACTTTAACTCATAAACCGACTGTTTACAATCTAAACGAGCCCTCTCCCCCCCTCTGCCCACAGACTCTGCTCACCCTGGCTTTCAGGTTCCTTCTCCGTTCCTCGCGGTTTTCTCCCTCTTTGCCCTGACTTTTTGTTGCAGACTTCAGCAAAGCCTCACTGTAATTAGGGCCGCTGCAGCCGCTGAGTTGCAGATTCTTTCCTGTGGATATGGGAGTGTTCTCCCCACCTCCCCTCCCCCCTTATTTCAGTTTGTTTTTGCTTATAGAGTTGACCTAAAAGAGTTTGAGTGTCGCGTTGCAGAAATGGAGACAATGATCCAACCTGGGGGGGAGGGGGAGAAATGTCGCCTTCAAAGCCAGAAGTGCAACTCCTCGTTCTCTTTTTTCCACTCAACTCTCTCAACTCTTCACATGAGAAGGAAGGTCTTCTCATGTGAGGCGCCCCCCCACCCCTCTTTCTTCCTCCCCTCCTCGTGTTGTTTTGGTTTTTTGGGGAAATGAGAAGCAGATGTTGCTTATTGTGCAGAAGTCAGCGCTGGAGGGAGGCGTAAAGGCAGGGGAAGTTAGGTGAGGCTGTTCTTCTCCAGGATGAAGGGTGGGGGGGGTTGAAGGACAACGATGCAGATGTGGTTGCATCTGCGGATCCAGACGCAGGGCGGCTTTCCTGGCAGATCTGAGGCTGTGTTGTGCCGGCGGTGAAACGTTGGGGGGGGTTGGGAAAGGGGCTCTGATTCAGCAGCTTGGTCATAAAGGCCTCTTCCTGACCTGGGTGTTCCTAGAATAACCATGGGGTGGCCTTTGTAGCTCGTCTGATGAACTGCAGAGTCTGAACACTTTGAACTCTACGTGACTTTTGAGAACTGGCTCTGCGGCCTGTAATTATCCCCATTTGCTGCTTTTTATACAAAAGCGGCACGTCAAAAATCCTTATTTCGAGCCACGCGGCGACAAGAGATTCTTCAAAATCGTCCAACAGTATCATCAATGCTTCCAGTCTGTAACTGAAAAGACTGTGGCTCCGATGCCAAGAGTTAAACTGTAGCTAGGGGTGCTAATAAAGCAACAGTGGAAAAGCTTGCAGTGCCAGAATGTAGGTCACCCAGTCAGAGACCCAGGTTGAATTGCAAGCAGCCCATCCCAGCCACTTCCTGCCCGGCATGGAGGAGGCGCAGTGGTTCCTGCACCGCCCAGCCACGCTGTACGGGCTCCGAGGCAAAATGGCCGACAGTGACAGAAAAGTAGAGGATAGACAGGGGTTGGCGGGGGGATAACAAAAAAATTATTGGGTTGCAAGTTTGCTGCCAAATGTCTCACTTGTGAGACAAAAAGCAGAGCAGATCAGGAGGGTGAATATGGTTCCAGATGAGAACAGACGGAGTGAAGAGAAAACGTGAAGCTGGACAGCATCAGAGGAGTTTTTCTGCAGCTCGTCTTTCATTGCTGGGATATAATAGAACATCACCTCGTATTCAACTGCGGCTCTTTAGATGAAAAGGGCTAATTTGGAGCTAATTTCATAAACATTGAGATCAGCTTTGAGGAAGGAAAGTATCTGAAAACATGGAGCTTTCAGCATCATGCAAACCTACAACTTAACCCCTATTAAAGTTCATAAAGCACTCATGATGCTTTCTATGAACCGTCTTCAATGTCCGACCACATTCTATCAGACGCTCTGGGATGTTAAAGTAATCGACGACACACACCTCCATCACCAAGTTGAACCATTTCCTATCTAATGGTTTAACTTTATTTCCCACTGAGCTAAAACCTGGTTGACACAGAATCCATCTTCAAAGGTTTGTTGTTTGGGTGGATTTCCTCCACTAACATTCACAGCAGCTGAAACAGACAGAGATGACTTACTGTAGTTCTCATTTATACATTTCTGATTCAAATGTGTTCACTGAAACTAGCATAAAAATGTATATTTATTAACCCAACTCATATCGGTTTGATTCCTGATTTCCATCATATTTCAGTGCTTTGTTGTTTTTTAACAAATGACTAATAGACAAATTAGTAATACAAAAATAAATGTTTATTATTATATACATGTAATTAACCATACAGAAAGATATTTGTTCATTTCTATTTGATGTTGTTTTCATCATATTCTGGGAGCAATGGAGCATCTTTCCTGAGTCTGAGAACCACTGTTACAGTTTATTTAGAATAGATTTATTAAATAATAACCAGTGATAAATGGATGTGTTTTTATACTACTAATTGTAACTATACTCTTACAGTATCCTGAGCAGTTGTCTTTGAATTGCTAGAGTTTTATACAGTTTTACTCAGAAACGTCCCAGGAGAAACATTCAGTTAGACAAATGGAAACTCCAGGTGACAGAGAGACGAAAGAAATAAACCAGACGCTGAGAAAGGAAATGTACTAAATGTGGTTTAAAGCATAAACCTTCACAGACGTTGAAGGAAATCGTGATTTCACTCAGATGTGCTGCACTAACAAAGCAGCTCAGGTCGTTTTGAATCTGCTTAATGCTTAATGCTCAATGGGAAGAAAACGGCATGCACTGGATTTAGCTGCAGATCTGCAATAAATCCATTGCTGTCGCAATACTCATTTGAGACTATTTTCACTCCATACAATCCGCCCTTCGCTGCTTTCCTTTTGTAGGTTTTAGCACCAAAGCCCACCGCTTCTTTTCTGAGGAAGCAACAAAAGTAGTTTCAGGTGGGCTGACCGTCAACAGGAACATGTCCTTATTTGTCTCTGTCTCATCCGCGTCGGAAAATGGCGGAAGTTGAGTCAGCGTGAGCTCAGCCAATGGGAGGACGGACTCAGTTATACAGACTCAGCTAAAAAAGAGCTTTGTAAAGAAACAAAAAACACACATTTTGGGGGAAAAGGAAAAACTATTAAAATACTTTGGAATTTTTTTTAAATGTCTTCTTCATAGTTGGAAGAGGAAGCAGACATCATGAAGCTGAGTTTGAGCCGTTCTGAGGAATAAACCAGAAGTGATGAAAAGTTGTCCAGATTCCTTGAAGACGCTCAAAAAAATGAAAGTATTTGTAGTCATTGGACCACAAATTCACATTAACTTTTACTTTGCACAGACATTTGTAGTCGTTACTATAGCAATAAATGGGTTTACATTTCTTCTTTCCAATAAAAAGAAGTGTTTGATCCATGTTGACCAGTTTCCTCCAAAAGTCCCCTAATTATTAAATAAAATCCACGTTAGAAAAACTTGCTCTCTTCAGAATGAATGACTGCAAGTGAAGCTTTAAGTGTGGGATCAGGACGGGCATCAGACAGCAAGAAACACCCGAGGTTTATTTCCGGACACATCAAACAATAAGCCACTGAAATGAAACGCGACGCAGAGCCACAGCCTCATACTTTCCTCTTTTGTTTGTGACTCTTTACTTGGCTGTTTGTGGTTGTTTACTGCGCCGCCGCCGGCACGTCAGGAGTTAAAGCGGAAAGGAATGAAGGGATGGAGAAAACAGAGAGCAAAAACAGACAAGACATAGTTGCGGATGGAAGGAGTGGTTTGAGGCCGAAGCTCATAAAGGGAATCGTTTCGCAGAGGGTGAGGAAATAATGGATGGAGGGAAAACGATCCGCAAAAGCCTGAGCTTCGTCTGTCATCATTTGATTCTGCAATATCTTTTCACAATCGGTTTCGCTTGATGTTTCTAACCATAAATTTGAAGCTACCACGCACGCACACACACACACACACACACACGCACACGCATTATCTATACAAACACAAGCTGCAGCAGGCCCAGCTGAGGGGGAAAGATGTCTCTCAAATACCAGATGCTTGGCTGGAGCACATTTTTCTGGATGCTGTGAGCGCTCCATCACTTTTTCCAGCTCCGACACATGACTGCTGGCTCGGAGCGGCCTGCAGGGCAGAGACCTGTCCAGACCGCTCTGCTGTGGGTCAGCGTCATGTGAGCAGGAAGAACAGCTGGAGTCAAGCTGCTGCTGCTGCTGCTCCTTCTTGCATCTGAACACAAAATATAGTTTTCTTTTCTGTATCTTGATGTTGAGGGGTAAAGTAAAGCACCGACATAGGCTGTCAGATGAGCTCTTAAGATTTATTTTTATGCATGTGCTCAATGTTTTTGCTTATGTTAGATGTGATGTGACTACATCAACCGTTCGCCCTTTGACCTTTGCATTCTTCCCCAGATTGATCTCTACCTGGAGGATGTGAGCTGCTTCTTTCTCTCCTTGTCTTCTGAGTTTAAGTATCGTAAATAATGTTAAAACTGCATTAGAAGTCATTTAAAATAACCAACATAGTTACTTTAGCAGACACATTTTATTTTTTTTAATAAATGAGTTAGTTAATGGAAAAGTAAAGGGGCAGATTAAAAACAGGCTAAATGATTTAAGTGATTGGATCTAATGTGTCAATTATTTTCTATAAACATATTTCTGTTAAACTAAGTAAACAAGCATCATGGTTGTCCTCTAAACCATTTAGAAAAGAATGGTAAAACCAAGTGGGAAGTTTTTCTTGGGTATTTACAGCTCTGGAAAATTTTCACTTTCTCTGATTTTACTTTTTATAGGTTTTATGCTTTCAGAGCTCAAATAATGCAAAGAAAACAAGTTCATTTAGAAACAACAATACTGATGTTTTAACTCGGGAAGAGTTCAGAAATCAATATTAGGTGGAATAACCAGGAGGTTTTCTATGGGGTTCAGTGCAGTGGGCTCTTTCATTGTTAAGTGGAGCCATTCACATTGAAAGGGAAATCTGATGGCTTTCTGGAAATCTGCTTTTTTATTTGTCAGACATTTCATTGGCTTCATTTCCTCGGGATTAAAAAAAGGAAGCTGAATAAAAACAAAATTGACCTTTTCTATGCAGTTTCCCTTTCTTTAAGCTGTTCATTATTTCTTTAACCGCAGCAGTCTGAAGCCGATAAATGATCCGGGCGAAGCGTGAAACGTCCCCCAGCTGGGAAAGTAGCTCAGAAAAACAGCAGCTGTTGATCTCACATTGAGGAGGGAAGTGAACCAGGGATGATGTCATCCTCCAAAGTTTTCTTTTTATTTGTTTTGTGCTATTAGAAAGTAGCTTAGTTTTATCCAACAAAAACAAAAAACAGACAAACCAGAGATGACGTCATTCTCCAAAGTTATTTTTTTAAAATCTGTTTTGTGTGATAGAAAGTAGTTTATTTTTTATCTAACAAAAAACAAAAGCAGACAAGTGAAAAAATCTCATTCCATTTTATTTATAAGATCATCACTATAAATATCATTACCATTATCATCGTCATTGATCACTGAGCACCATCGGAGTTGAAGTTCGTAACCAGGATCGTCTTTGAAATCTGCCTGAACTCACATTTCTCTGATCTGATTGGAAGCTGGGCTTCATTTCCCTCATTGTCATGGTAACGCCTCTGTCCAGCAGGACTCCTAATGACAACACATAAAACCAAAGCAAAAACCGGACTTTCCCAACACAACAACAACAATAATAATCATCATATTTATAATGACAATTTTAAATGAAAAATAAAAATAAAAAAAAATAAAAATTGCACCGTATCGTGGAAACCATTATTAGCTCATGTTTAAGAATGAAGCACTGGATTTTCAAGTTAAAGTGTCACATTTGAAAATCAATTTTCCATCTGACTGCTTGCACTGAGTCTGTTTTCATGCACATTTTAATGCCTGAAGTATGAAATAGATTTTATAATTTACAGAAGTAAAGAAGGATTCCTGAACCAACTTTGTTTCATTATTATTATTATTTTTTAGACCTTTTGTTTTCTGAATTAATTTCATTTTCTCCAGCATCTCATATGAAGTCTGACCGACTGATTACAAAAGTTCAAGTCTGCATAAGTTAATACCGATGTCCAGAAGTGATAAGCTGCTACACACAACTCCACCAATCTTTACAAATAATAATATTTATCACAACGATAATAATAAATGAGCATTTTTATTCAGTAAAAAGAGAACAGAGTAATAAAAAAACACATCAGTACCAAAAAAATATCTTAGTATCTTCAAAGCTTCTTCTTTAAAACATTAATTGTTGGAAAACTTCCACTTGTATTTTGGATCAGATACTTACAGTTGAAGCCAGATATTTATAACAACCTTGAAAACGTATATTTTTAATGCCTGAAATTAAAGCTTTCATGTTTTAATTCAGTTCTAATAAGCAGTAATATTTATGCTCAGTAAATAATAGAATAAAGAGTGATTTTGGCCATTAATCCGGTGGGATGAAAGTCCACTCAGTGATGAAGAAGTCATGGGAATATTGAAGAAATATCTCGAGACATCAGCCAGGAATTTAAAGTTTGGTGAAAGTTTCTGACTTCTCACTGTCTGGCATTCAAATCTTAGCGCATTCAAAGTGGCTTTAAGAAAAGTAGCTGCACCGGGTCAGTCAGGAATGGGACAAAATTCCAGCAAACTATTGTGAGAAAACTTGAGCAAGTCGTATATTTTAAAAGCCAGTCCTACCAAATCCTAAGAAAATGCATTTAATCTACTTAAGTGTAACAAGTAAATGACAAAAAGTCTTAAAGAAGCAAAAAATTCCCACTTTTGGTTCATATAGAGTATGTAAATATCTGGTTTCATCTGTATTTCTGAATCTAATTGTGTAAAGAATACTTTCTAACTAAAGTATTCATTGTGCTGATTTTGTATTAACTGTCTCATTTTAAGCATTTTAGCATTAACTTTAAAGCAACAGTGTGAAGATAAGATGTTTCATTGCAGAACCTAAAGGAAAACAATGTCAAGATGTTTAATCTCTGAGGAAAGTTGAACAGAAACAAAAGTAAATTAAAAGTTAGAAGAATCAGGCAGCAGTTCAGCTGGAGTCGTCGAGATAAAAATGAGGGGATGGGTCTTTGATCGTTTCCCTTATGAATGCAGGTCTGAATTTCTCAACACAAACAGAACATGTAAATAGTTAAAATACAAATATACTTTTTCCTGATTTCAGTTTCATGGGCGTTTTTTTTTTCTCTTTATTTTGTGGCACTTACAAAGCTCCCAACATGTCGTCTCCCTTCGATGCCCCCAGTCGGTCATTCCTTCCCCGCAGTTGCATTGCTCTCCTCCTCGATCTCCGCTGCGCTCTCGGTTCCTTCAGACTCCTCCCGTTCTTTCGCTCTGTCCCTCTTTGTGCAGTCTGTCTGTCTGTCAGGCCCCCGCCGCGCCGCCTACACCTTGTCCAGCAGTGATCTCTTACAGTAGAGGAGGCGTCGGGGCGTGCCGTACTTCCTGAAGAACAAAAGTGCTCCCAGCGTGAGCAGCACCAGCACCAGCAGGAGGAGGGGGATGACCACGCCTGCCACCCAGGAACCGCCCTCCGTCTCCTCGATGATGATCACCGTCCGGCCCTTCTTGGGCTCCTCGCTGTCGCAGCCCATCCAGTCGCGTAGCACCGACTTGGGGTAGCCGGACTCCACCTTCATGTGCTGGTTGTTGAACTTCCAGTACTTGTTGGCCTTGTAGAAGTAAGTGTAAGCTGCAGGAACAGACAACACAGGAGAGGACAAAACTTAATTTCCATACATCACCCAGTTCTGAAAAGAAGGAAATTGGTCAACTGAGTTACAGTATCGTTGTAGTATAGTCGTAGGAATATTTTGCTTATGCATTGGCGGTAAAATGTCTGCAAACAGATAAGGGGAGCACTCACATGCATCTTCACTCATAAACGTAGCTTTAATGTTATCTGGGGCTCCACTCCACTTGCTGATGGGCTTTGGATAGTCGCTGTGCACTCTGCGAGTCTGTTCATTGAACCTGTAGTACCTGCATGTGATGGAAACAACACGCTATCAATGCAAGGGTGTAAGCAAACACAACCACTACGATGCAAAGAAATACAAGATTATATAAGTTTTAAAGGGACATCTAGTGGGAAAAATGTGTATTGCAACCAATTACATATCATTCCAAGGGTTAACTTTGAGTCTGGTGAACCATTTTGGTCTTGATTTCGTCATGCGTTCAACAGAAGCAAAACTCACTGAGTTCCTTTGAAGAAGTACGTCTGTCCTGTTGGTGTGTAGAAGAGAGCAGCGTCGATCTTGTCGTTGGGGAGACCGGTGCCCAGGTCTTTAATGCTCTTCGGGTAACCCTTCTCCAAGGTGGACTCGCTGTAAACCCAGTATCTCTCACCTAGACAAACATAAAGACAACACAATTAATAAACTCACAATGACAGCAGTAGAGGTAAACTTATTCCGGTCCCAGGAGGAACGTACCCTTAAAGAAGACAAACTTCCCATCATTCCTCTCGTACGCGGCGTTGATGTTTGAAGGAAGGCCCTTCCAGAACTGACCGGCTGGCCTGGGGTAGCCGGGTAAGACCTTGTCGTTACGCAGACGCCAAAACCACTTGTCCTGCAAAACAAAGACACAAAGGTTCATTTCTCCCCTCTTCTATTTTTAAACATGATAAAACTGTTGCTTCAATGCCGCTTAAAGTCTCAAAAGAACCAGAATAAACGAGCTGATGCTCTTTGAGGTTGGAAGGCAATGACTTCACTTCCTGTACCTTGAAGACAAACTTTTCCCCTCTCAGCATGGCAATGGTGTCAAAGTGTCCCTCGCATATGTCGGGGCCTTCGTCGGGTTTGTCAGGCTTGGACGGCTTTGTGGGACGAGGAGGAGGAGGGGGAACTCCAGATTTGGAACCTGAAGGGAGATTTATAAGGAAATGAGAAATAGTTAGTTTGATGGCAAGATATTTATACACAAAGCTGGTTTAATGTGAAATCTGACAGACATGAACAACAGAAGGAATTAAGTTAAGTGAGAAAGGAGACATGGGAGGAATAAAAGAAGGAAAAACAAGGGAAAAGAAAGAAAGGACAGTGATGGAAGATCGAAATCACACAAGAAATGAAGGAAGAAATCTCCAGGAAGAACGTGAAGACAGAAAAACACAAAGAACAAAAGACAGAAGACAGGACACAAGGGAGACTGTTTACTGTGAACGAGGCAAGGAAGGACACTAGGGAAGATGAAAACAAGGAAGGAAGAAGTGCAATAAATAACGAAAAAATTTGAAAATGAGGAACAAATGGCTCAGGGAATTAATGAAATGAAGGAGAGTCAGAAAACTGGCTTTGGAATGCAGTCTGCAAATACAAATACTTTCCATCCTCTTCCCCCCACCCTCCTTTTCTTCAGACCAGGAAAATACTGAAATCGAATTCCAGACTGAACCCAGAAAGTGTTTTATTTTAATGCTTCACTTTTATATCCTCATCATTAACTCATCAACAGATCGTTCTGGAAGTGAACAACCAACCATAAATAGCCTGGATGCCGCGGCGGTCATCGTCCGGCAGCTGGAAGTTTTCTGTTTCGAACCACTGGTAGAAGGGGGCCATGATGGCTGAAGGGTCGTCAGAGTGCTCCAGGCCCAGAGCGTGGCCCAGTTCATGGACCGCCACCAGGAAAACATCATTTCCTGCAGAGATACAGAGAGACAAAAGGTGAGAAATGCATGGGTAGATTTAGTTTCTGCAGCAGCAGATCATCGTTTTCGTCTTACCTCCTTGATCCACGGTGCCGGTGGTCCACGGTTCGGCCAGGTCAAAGTGCGTATCCCCCCCGATGCCGTTACCAGGGAAGTAAGCGTGTGCCAGGAAACCGCCCTCTCCGTCAAACGGGGTGCTGTCGCCGTGAAAGCCGTCGGCGAAGGACAGCATGATGTCGGCGTACTTGTCGACCTTCCCTCTGATCTGACTGAAGGGAATCTCTCTGAAGGTGAGCGGGATGGCGTTCTCCCAAACCTTAAAGGCCTTTCGGATGGCGTCATGCGTGGCTCTCTCGCCCACTTTGGGGGTGTAGTTCTCTATGCTGCCGGGGAAGAACGGAGGAAAGACCATTGAAGAACAAAGCAGACACAACTAACAGATCACAGACCTGGAAATGTTTAACTTGGTATTTTGTTGGGGTGAAGGTTGAATAGAAAAATACTGTTAGATTGTCTTCATTTGCACCAAAGACAGTTATAAAGAAGAAGATAATGAGTGTGAATTCTGACCTGAAGGTGACCTCAGACTTGTCCCACTTCAGACCTTGCCTCGCATATCTCTTCCTCCTCAGGTTGGTTTTCAGCTCTGGACCGAACTTGTCCGGGACGCCACACCGTGGCCGACTCATTGCTCTGGAAGCAGCGTAAAAAAATTACATTTAGATTTAAAAACAGGAGTAATATCTCCATAACTATAAAGAAGAAAACAAAAAATTTGTAGTTACATTTCTTGCTATCTGAAATGCAGAAAATAGCTATTTTGCCTAAAGTATAAAAAAACCTCAACATTTCTCTGAATGACTAAGAGTCATAACTCACTCTAGCGTGTTGGTATCTATGGTTCCAGTGACGGTCAGTCCGTAAAACCTCTGCATGGCTGAGATTGCCGTCTCAATCGACTGCGGTGAGCGGATGGCCTGGGCTCTGACGTCACCTGGAGGCAGGTAGCCATACTTCTGCAGCCACGCCTACGAAAGTGAGACATCAACAAAGAAGAAAAAAAAGGAAGAGAAAGACTGATGAGACAAATTCCTGTACATCTTCTTACATTACAAATTGAAACTTATTTTATTGCTCTCACAGTGGAGAAATTCACTTGTGGCTGCGTACGCAAAAGAAGGAAGTGCAAGAGAGTGACACACATGCGCAAAAAACAAGTTGAATTTCCTGTTGGAGTTGGCTAAACATAAAAACCTCAACTTGTGTTTGAGTCCCTTGTTAAATCATGAATTTACTGTTTTTAATCTAATTTTTTTATTAAATTTTACTAGCTACACATAGAATTAAGAAACCACCCAACCATCTGAGGTAGCTGCCCGACTCCAGTGATCACTGGCAGGGTGAAAGGTCACCATTCCTTCACAGAGTAACACAGATGAAAGAGATTAAAAGCCTCAAAATGCAACACATTATACTTCTACCTATAGATGATCAGGACAAGACATCAGGGGTTATGATGTCATTTCTAGAGCTTTGTGACGCCGCCGCTTACAGATGGAAACATATGAGTTAATGTGAGCAACCGACCTAACAGGAAAACCTCTATGCGCATCCAGGAGGTTGAACAAGAACCAAGAGCAACATCTGAAGCACCGCAGGCGCCAAGTGCCTCAGTTACAGTCAGTGTTCATGTTTCAACAATAAGAAAGAGAAGCTGAGCCAAATGATCTGAGGTTTCTGAGGCCAAAACAAACATAAAGCTGTGGATCTGTTTGAAAGATTTGTTTCTTCTTACGTCTCAAGTAAAAGGGACAGAATTTCATGATGCTGAACGTGAAACACAGCAGAGGTGGTGTGATGGTCTGTATTCTGTTTGCTTCCTCAGGATCTGAATAACTTTCTGAAACTGATCGAAGAACAAATTTTGCTTTTTGTTGGAGAATCCTGAAGGATATTATGCAAACATCAATTTGTGACTTTAAACTCAAGTGCTGTTGGGTTCTGGAGAAGTTTATCCAAAGTCTACTTTAGGAAACTCCCAGAAAAATATCAACTTTTAGTAGTGTCTTAGTCAAAGTCTGGACTGAAATCTGATTGAGACGATGTGGCATGACCTGGATAGGGCTGTTCACACATAAATAAGGCGATCTGAAACATTTAAGTGTGACATTAATGAAGAAAAAAGGGGTGGAAAAATTAACATTTTTAATTGAAATATGACACTTTATTCATTTTATGAATATTTTATATGGGTGTGAAAATGTCTCACAGATTACCCCTAGCAGGAGCTTTGACAACTAAACATGACAACATCTTAATGTGATAACACACACACAGTACCTTTTACTGAAATATAACATATTTAGGATCCAATTTAACGTGACTTCTTTTGCAAAATGTTGATATTCCCCACTTGAAGAAGTCTGTTTCCTCTTGTTAACATTGTGTATTTAACACGACAAATGGCTAATGTTGCCATACATATAGCGACAGTGTGACTTTTGTCCTTTAAATAGCTGAATCTGCAGAGTTTTAATTATTTCAAAGCAAAACGTATGTTGGCGTGTGTCACTACAAATGTTCGCATAAAACAAACACAATAACATTTGGAAACTGAAGTCAAAAAGTGGTCGAAATAAGCAGATAGCATCGAAACAAACACAACACCAAGCTGAAGTGTTTTTGGAATGCTTTGTTTTAAATGTTTTAATCTTTTTTTGATTAATTATCTCTTAAATGAAGCCCCTGAAACGTAGCGATTATGTGATTTTGCGGAAAACAGAAGGGTTGGGCCTCATAAGTGAGAAGCGTGGGCATCTGTCTGATCTCCCTCGGTTCTCAGCGTTTGTCTGGACCTGCTTCTCTCGGCTCAGACGAACATTATGAAGATGCTGGGAAACGAAATGTTTGTGTCTCTGTATTGAAATAACTGGTTAACCAACGGCAGCATATTAACTATGCTAAATTCACAATCTTATTCCTTTCTTGTGATTCATTGCCCCGTTTTTACAAACTCTTTAAAGCGAAACCAGCTCCTAAAATGTCGCTGAGATGGATGTTGAACTCGTTGAGGGAAACTTTATTGTGGGTTAGAACGAGACAGAAGAACTAGAGCCAAATTAGACACACACTCTGTAAACACTGATGTCATTTTAGTCACGATGACCCAGAAATCTGTCTAGACAATTGTTGCCAAAGACAACTGGCCGCTCCGGTGATGGAGAAAGTAACATTTCAGCAACATTTAAGTTCCTCAAAGCTTGACCTGCAGCTCTACGTCTTTGCCTGCTGTCCTCTGTCGACGTGTCAGCCAAAGCCACAACTATTTGTGTTAGCACATTAAATGGTTAGCCTTCTCTTTCCATCGTTTACAGCTAGTGGTCTACCAACACACTGTCAAAGAAGAAGAGAGTCTAAGATTCAAAGACATGTAATTATCCAACTAACTGTGTCAAGACACAGTTAGCTTAGCATGAGGGCAGGTCAAGGGCAGCTATGCTAATTCCTCCTCTTCGTTCATCAAACGTTAAAGTCTCAGAGTGACATATTGCATCTAACTTTCTCCTAAAAGTAAAGCAAAGGGTTTAATGAGGGAAAAATTTAAGCTGCACATATTTAGCTAGGCTAAAGCTGCTAACAACAATGCAAGCTTTTCCAACATCCACAAGCTGCAACACTTAGAGACTTACACTTTATTGCCATCACACGGTGAATTATGGCAAGAAAATGTAGCTGCTTGGCTACAGAAGTAGCCATTCATTACCAGAGCAGCCGTTCAGAAAAATACTGAAAAACTACATGTGGCTACATACGCACATGTGTTACTGGTGCAGGGAAAGAAAGCGTCTGTGTGTCGATAGAAGATCTATATTCTAATGTAAATATAGATAGACGTAGATGTAGAACTACATCTACATCTAGTTACAGCTCCAAGTCTTTTGGGGTAACTCTGTCGGCTTGAACGTCTAGAGACAGAAATGTTTTGCTCGTTCTTTGAAAAACATTACAATCTCAGTAAGTTTGGATGGAGAGCATCTGCAAGGCATAAGTTTTAAAGTCTTGTCACAGATTATCAATACTTTGATTCTGACTGGGCCACTCTTCCAATGTAGTCAGATTTTTCCAAAGAGTTAATACACATTTGCGTCTCTACCACAAATTATCTGGTGCTATTCCATTGGATTCCTTTTTAGCATCCTCTAAACCTCAGCTATCTCTCTTTTTCCACCATATGCGCTGCTTTTCTCTTCAGGCCCAGAAAACAAGGAAGGCGAAGCAGAAGGATGGAAATGCAGAAACCGACTCGGGCTACCAGGCCATAGAGTACACAACCTGTGCACACACAGCCACTGTTAGTCATGTGGCGAACCAGAGAACAAGGTTCATTTATGACAGGCTGCAGAGGGGCACCTAATCCCCCTTCTCTCCATCTCTCCTCACTCAGTCTAACAAGTTCTCCAGGATTTCTCAGGATTATTTAAGCACCTAGTAAATTTATTTCATCCACTGACTCTCACAAGTTTACTTTCTCTGTCTCCAGGCTGACTGCACCTAGTGTGCCCTGTGGCTCCAGTCTGATGACGTGTCTGCTTCTATAAAAACACCCTTCCCACAAACCATCAAGACCTCCACTTCTCTCCGCGGCTCCCAAACTACCCTGCACACGGCCGCCACCTCCGGCTGGCCTTCCAGGTATCCCAGCATGCCCCCCGGTCCTGTGCTCTGGAACTCCCTGCAGCCTCCATCAAAGCTCCTCTTTATCCAAGCTTCTACATGGCTGCCATTGTTGGCCGGATAGCTTACTACTCGGCCATGTGTGGTCGAAGGGCTGGCTGCTAGTTTGGTAAACACAACCCCGGGTTTTACTCTGACGTGCGGTCTAGATATATATAAGGCACCAGCAGCGAAAGAAGAGCAGCCTGATGCGCAGATGTTCGAAGTCAAACAGCTGCGTTATGTATAGATCCTGTAGCGACGCCACAACCGCATTCTAGGAAGAATAATTCAGAATCGCATTTTTCTGTCGCTGAGCAGGAAAATTTGAATCACAGCAGCAACAATGCACAAAAAAATTTATCCCACAAATTAGAAGATAGGAAAAAATAATGGAAAGGTAGAGAATGTTATTTGGATTAAAATGTTAAGGAATATGTGCATGATGTTGTCTTGTAAGACAAAAAAAACAAACTGTAAGGTGTAAGAAAGTAAAATCTGGCTCCTTTTACAGGTTGTTCTTAATAAAAAGTCTATTTTTGATTTGTTTCATGCAAAACATGCCATGTTTGCTTCCTTACGCTTTTGCAAGATGAGTAACTCTTGGGTGTGGACCGACAACAGCAAAACTGTTAGTCTGTTTTAGAAAGTGGTGTCAAATATGTCCACCATGTTGGTGTCCTGCCTGTTTTATATGTTTATTTGGAGTAACAGAACTAAATCAATCCAATGGTTTACTACCAGGCCTTTGCAGAACTTGTTGATGCGGTAAGGAGGTAGTTCAGCTGTGTGAAGCAGAAACATTTCTAACGCCCTGGAGATCTGGATTCAGACACCCAACACTTATGGTGTAGGCCAAACAGTATATTTATCTGTCTCCGTTATTAATTCAATACAGGTGGTTTATTATTTAAGTCACCATTTTTTCCCTTTCCTAAATATATCATGACCAACCATAAACACGTATTGGTTGGTCACCACTATCAAGGTTTTGAAAAGTCAGGGTTTCAGAGGAAATGATGATGCAGAAACGAAAGTTTCTCCCACCTCCCACCTGTCCATGCACACTGCCCAATAGTTGCCCAATGAAAGGTTTTTAGCTTGTTTCCCAAAAAAGGTAAAATGTGGTTGTTTGAAAAATCCTTCCAGACTCAGATGTTACGATCAGTCATTGCTTGGAAACTAAAGGAGAGCAAAGCATCACTGCAACCAAGGTAATATAGTTTTTAATCTGCAGTTGTCAACTTAAGAGAGTTACTTAGCAGGGAAATATTAGCTTGTTGTGCTTCCAGAACTACTGCATGTAAAATATGTCAACGATTTCATTCAATAGCCACTTAAAAATAATACTAAATTTAGGAGTTTGGTATTAGGGTTTGTTACAAAGTTAGTGCATTGATTGTCACCACATGCTGATCAGTGACTCGACTGAACTTAGCGTAACTAGATTGTTTTATAATCTAGTCGTATAGCTCTAAGTAATCGACTTTGTCTGTGTGCTTGATCTGAATAAAATTTCTACACACAAGTTAAATTTTTTGTTTACTTTTTTGTATAGTGCCTTTAGGAGTGTTGTGAATATTCCAAAAATGTATCAAATTTAAATGTAAATTTTTTGAATGGTTTTGCTTTAGTCCAAGTAACAAAAGATACCATGGAAAGCATTACTATAAACATAATAATCAATGTAAATAGAAAACAACTGTTGCTTTTCTGTTCCACATAAAATCAATCACATCAGGTTACAGACTTTTGAACTTTACTATATATGATTGTGATTCTGTTACTTAAAGTAATAATTCAATTGAAATCTAATACTCTGTCTTCATTACTTTGGTTGTGACGCTACTTTAGATGCTAACAGGCTATCGTCCACTGGGGTCTGCCTTTCTGCAAGTTCTCTACTTACATATTAATAATTTATTCAGAGTACTTTTGCAAAATTAAATTAGCAACATCTTAAGTGAAGAAATAATCTAAAACTTTTTTGTCATATTTTGTAGGACAAAATTTGCCCCATGAGAAGCATTTCAGTGCAATAAACCAACGTTGCTCCACTACACCAGCATTCCTCACACCAACAAGCTGGATGTTTCTAACAGGTCCATAATAATAAAAAAAAACACATTAACCCAGAACCACCAAAATAGCATTGTGACCATGATGCCGTGCATGACAAACGTTATTCCCCTGTTGGCTGTCATCCATCACAGGACCTACGCCACTCTACAAAATTACTCACATTCTTATGAGAACAGTTTGTTTTCCTGAATCAAAATAAAACAAAGTTAACCACAAGTTCCTGCAGACGTGATGTGTAAAAAAAAGAAAAAAAATCCCAAGCACTTTTATAGGTGTTACTGAAAAAGGCGACACATGGGAGGTCGTCATTTGTGCAACAGGAACCATAAGAATACGACTGGAGAAGAGATAAAGAGTAGTTAAAGTCATTTAAGCTTTCTTTTTTATCTAAATGTCGTTCAGAAAACATGCACAGACAAGGAGAAGTCGATCTAAAAAACAGATCAAAAGCAGGAAGAAGCAGAAGTAAAAGTATTTTAAGGAAGAGTGGACAGAGACAGAGGAGTCGGGATTAGTGTTTCAACTGGAGGGCCTGAGTCAGTTGTTCCTCTCTCTCCGTGCCAGTGGAAAAAAACCACAGAATTCGGCTCATGAGTGTCCCACTTTTATATTACCCTCGTTTCTTGGCATCGTTCGGCTAGTTAGCACTCACATCAACACTATCCAACATGGTTTCCAGTTTATATATATATATTTATCCTGGTCAAGCTGGTCAAATAGTTCGGTCCGTTTGACGATTCGTTCCACATAATGTGCAGCTGGAAATATTAAAAATACCACAAAAGGTCAGTTTTATGAGCTGCATTCAGAAAACGGTTTCTGACCTTTTCACACAAACACGACATTTAGATATAAAGAGAAATCCCTTGAGATGTTTATGAAACACTTTTTTAAAAGAAAAACAATTACTGTTTTTTTATTTACTTTTTAAGCTGTGATTAATGGAGTTAGCATGTTCTCCTAGCGCGCCTCGGTTCTCTCTGGTTTCCTCCAACAAAGACTGTAAATGAATAATCTAAGTTGTTCTCAGGTTTGTGTGCAAGACTCTGTGTCTCTGTTGCCAGGTGATGGAAAACCAATTATCACTGGAGGTCATGAGCATAGATGGTGAAGAAATGAAAACAACTCAAACTCTTTGAATATTACATCTACCAACAGTTTTCACCATTTGGACATTTTCACTTAAACTACATTTAGAGTTTGTTGTTCACTCCAAATTAAGCTTTGACTTTCTTTTGAGGCACAGAAAAGATTTCTGTCTGCAACTGTTGTGGCTTTACTCGATTCTGATGATGTAGCTTTTATGAATACAACTTCATAATGCTAAAGGTTTGGGATTCATCACAGGCCTTAAATGTCCTTATCTTGTATTGTGGTATCAGATCGTCTGCTTTGTTGGTGCCAATATTTGGCATGTCCTCCTTTCTAAATCATTCACGTCTTATAGCCAACATTCTTCAGTTTCATCATATTCCGTCACAAATATTCAAAAATATTCCAAAATCAGCTACATTTAAAGCAGATTCAAAGTGATTCAATTTAAACAAATAGTCTCAGATTTGATTGCTGATTAATTTGATTGTCCGGTTAATGTATCATTGTTCTTTTTAAATAGTTTAACACTCTTTAACGATGTGTAACTTTACTCGTGCATGTTGTGTTTCAATGCTGTTTTGAGTGTTTCTTTTTTTTGATCATTTAAATTTGATTTGAAATTTCTCTGGGTCTTTTCTGGTTAAATAGAGAAAGACAGAGTAGGGAGAAATAAAAACAAGAGTGTTAGGAGTGTGATTTGGCTCTAGGGTGCTTTATGGCATTTCATCATCACAGGATGACTACTGTAATAGAAAATGTTGTGTTTGGCCTTGTTTCATCTTGGATGGAACTGAAGATGCTTTGTTGCCATTTGTTTGCTGGGTGATCTGCTGTGTCTTTTTATTTCTGTGGGATGTTTTTGTTCATGAAGGAAGTTCCAGGTAGTGTTTGCAGGCTCCCGCAGCTGTGATGCTCAGTCTGGGGGGCCCAACGTGTGGAATGGGTTTTTTGCACCGGCTCGACCCCCCAGCCATAGCTAGTTAACACATGGGAGTGGGGGGGTCTCGCCTGCTCTTCCTGTCGGTTGTCCTTCCTTCTGTGAAGTGAGAGTTCCTGGGGGGGCATTGTCTCAGGTCCCTTTGGCAATGCAGATGGGTTCGGCCTCTGGGTGGGTCTTTGCCTGCTTTGACTATATAATGATGTGACGTGTGTTGCTCAGGGCTCTTCTCCTGACTGCGCTCAGTGAGAAGAGTCTTCGAACGCTTTTGCCTTTGAATAAAGAAACTTAAGACAAAGATTAATCTTTCTCTTATTATTGAAACAGATTCTCATTCTTTGTTAAAAAATTCTACTACACTACAAATAACTAATATTGCATCATTACTGATACTGACAGCTAGAATGTTGCCTATATGTAATAAGCTTTCTGCTAATCAAGTGCTGCAAGTATATTTTTAAACACATGCAAGTGAGTATTAACAGTACATATTGGTTTCATAAAACTTAATTTGAAATGATCTATGTTTTATTTCTAGGCTGTTTTTTATGTTGTCGTGTGAAAAATGCCAAAAATAGCATTTTCTATGATACATCAGCAATTTCTTTTGGTCAGTAAAATCTTAATAAAGGCACAGAAAGAAGAAGTGAGTAAAAATTATGAAGTAAATGTCTTCAGTTGACTTGATTATTATTTAGCAAAGGAAAAATCTTCCTAACAAAAACCTTCCAATCTGCCTCAACAAGCTGGGATTTAAAGTTTCTATCATTTACTCCTGGTCTCCTGGAAGTAAACACAGTTATATTTCTGCAATAAACAATATCTATCAGTATAAGTTTGCTCAGAGTTATTTTAACTCGATACTATAAGTTCAGAACCACAATCTGTGGAAAGAGAAGGCAATATAAAGACTTTGGAAGTTAATATATTGCTAATTAAATGTCTGTGATTATTGAGAAATAAATTTAAAAGCTGTGTTAACAAACACTTGTCGTTAAACAAGTGCACTCACTTTTTGGCACGTTATTAATCTCTCTGTCCTTGTCAAGGATTCGGTTATTCTAGAAACTGAAGCAACGGATGGCTCATTTTTATTGTCCAATTAGGACTTACTTGTGCATAAACTTCTTGTCTTGGCCATTAAATTATATTTGTGTGCATTTAGGCCAGACTGTGCTGAGTCAGCACATCTGGACAACTGATGCAAATCTAACGAGCTGACAACCTAAAACCCAAAAAAACCCTGAATGCAGCTTTTGATCAAAAATCATCCAAGAATGAACTTCTATAAATTTCTTTCATGTGTCCTGTAACACCAAGCTGGGCCGTTTTTTTCCTCCCTAGAAGCTCAAAGATAGACGACTCGTCCTTGAAGTGCATCGGTTTCCAATTAGGCAAACCTCCAGATGATTATTTTCACAAAGTGACAGCAGCTGCCTGTCAAATCAGCAGACATCAGGCTCTGAGCAAAGCTTTCCTTTCATGCTACATCACCAGTTGTGATAAAAGCAATCCAGTCCAGATGTGGTTCAACCAAATCTCTGATCCAAAGCCGGGGTCATAACATATATCTCCAAATGCTAAGAAGTCTCAAAATCTTCTTTTTTCTAGCCAGAAAGTAGAGTTCCTGCTGTATAAGAGGTGTTGTTTTCATGACTGACCACTTCCTTTGCTCACCAGCTCCAGCTAAGCATTTTATTTAAGTCGAGAAAGGCAAAAAGGGTGAATGAAAACAGATGGTGGAGAAGCCTTTTTCTTTTTCTGAGAATCTTAAAAGTCTGCTCTCTCTCTTGGTGGAGCTCCTCCTTTCACTCGGCATGGATTAAGCTCGTCTGCTCGTCACGATGAAGTCAGAGAGGGAATGTCTGATGTTGAGAAACACAGATAAATCACGCATCTTTTCTGCCACTTCAGCTTTTTTTCCTTAAAAAAAATTAGGACATTCATTCCTTCATAAACAGTAAAAAAAAAGAAAAAAGAGAGCATCACTTCCCTCCAGCTGAACCTTTATTTTAGCTGAATTGTTACGTCGCCATTGTTTAGTCGAACCCAAACTGGAACGCATCTAACTTTTGATAACAGGTTTTGTGAAATGACGTAATCTTAAAGCCATAATTAAAGCTTGTCTTCATTCTGCATCAACATCTGCAAACAACAAAATCCATTTTCGTCTGATACGTGCTTGAAAAAAAAAGAAAAGAAAAAAAAACATTCCCTCAAGCGATATCATCCCTCAGAGGAGATGTGTTGGTGCAGGGCAGACTCCAGGTGCCGTTCTGCAGCCTTGCTGTTTTTCCCGCTGTGTTTACAGATATTCATCAGTGTGTCAGTGTGCGTACTGCAGGCCTCTTGTAAACCGGCTGACTTATCCACCTTGTCTGGCTTGACTCACACGCCAGCCGCTTGCGGTCAGTGACTAAAGTCTCCGTTGGCTTTTTCATGCATCCTGCGTCCAGCAGGAACTGCAAAACATCCTCTTGTAGATATGTCCAGTAATGCTGATTGTTTTATTTATTTCATTTTTGGGGGGAGGAATTGGGGGATATCCAGCAAGTTAAGTGTTTGGTTTGCGAGATAAATTGTTATGACATGTTATTTCTAATTTGTGCTGAATGCTGCATATTTTGCTGAAACAGCTGCCAAGTACTCCTCCACTGACGCTGACCCACTTTCACGTTTCCCAATCCATCCATCCATCCATCCATCCATCCATCCATCCATCCATCCATCCATCCATCCATCCATCCATCCATCCATCCATCCATCCATCCATCCATCCATCCATCCATCCATCCATCCATCCATCCATCCATCTTGTGTGTAAACTTCATAAACATGAAGTCTTTATGAATGGTTATGACTGTTGTCATAAAGTGTAATTCGATAAATAATGACACTTAATGCAAAATTGTACTAGAAGTTGCATTAAAAGTCCATTAAAATTGCATTATTTTGTCAGTAATGACACTTTTAATGCAAAGTTGACTTTTTAAATTTAATTTTAATGCATTTTTTAGCACAACCTAGCATTAAAAGTGTCAGTATTTATCGAATGACACTTCATGACAACAGTCATAACCATCCATGACGTCTCCTTCATGTTTATGACAGCGTTATGTCAGTTATGCACACCCCTTCAAATAAAGTGCTACCAAAAAAGAGTCTGGAAAAATAGATACAATCATAACAATATAATGTATGTTTGACTTTATTTCTACTTGTTGACGTTATGAACTTGGAATAGCAAAACAGAGACCCTGACTGGTGACACTCGGGTGCCCATGGTCAGTCATTGGCAACATTACGCAAAAGATTTCAGATTTAGGGCTAATGAAGGGAAACCAAACTGCAGCCTTGAGTCTTAAACCTGAATTTGAAATTTCCATTTTGACAGTATCATGTTCACTTTGTTGTAAATTCAGAGCAACTTCCAGGCCTCCAGTTTATGCAGCCTAGAAAGGCAGATGAAACACATTACACCCCTCCTCACACACACATACACACACTTCTTTCCCCCAGAACAAAGCAGCTCAGCAGAAACTTCCTGAGAGACATTCAAAACCATGAAACTCACAGAGTACAAGATCCCAAAGTAAACTCAGCACCTGTAAATAAAACAATTCACTGTTTACAGAAAATATATCACATTTTCCGCCTCACTTACCTCAGCTTTTAGTACATTTGCGTTGACAGAGTGCAAGCAGAAGAGACAGCAGGCCAGGCGGAGCAGCTGCGGCAGCATTCTGGAGACTGCAAACTACCTCCCAGAGATAACAAAGTTCTGGAAAGTAACGCCGAACTCCGCTCAAAACACAACGGCGTTAGTTGAAAAAGAGGATCAAATTAGGGGAGGGAATAAAAGGACCGACGTTGTTTCAAAACGTGGCAAGAAACTTTTGTCGACTCCGGATGGACACTTGGAGCAACACTGCACAGCTTTCCTGCGCCAAAAGTCGCTCCGCTGGCGTCAAAAGGTGAAAAAAAAACGACTCTAAAAGCGTAAAGTAAGATGCTGCAAGTGTGAACTGAAGCTTTGCAGTTCGGCCTCAGTTCTGCTCTCTCAGGCTGCCCGCAGCTTGTGTGGACGTCGTCCGTCCACAGAGAGAAGACCGACAGATGAATTTTCCCTGAAGGTCCTCCTCCAGATGTGCGCACGTCGTTTGCGCATTGGACGTTTTTATGGAATATCTCACTTTTTCTTCATAACAACACCCAGAAATGAAATGCTGAGTAAAACATGGCAATTTTTTTGTATATACGTGAGAAAATTTGTTCATCATTAATATCCCGAGTGAAGTGTTTTCACCACTTTAATCAGTGGTGTAATTAGGTCAGATGAGAAAAATCAAAAACATTTGCCATTATTAATCAATTATTTTATAAATTTTCTCATTGATTTACAAATTATGAAATTGTAAATTATAACACATGAAGTAACGTTTTAATTTCATACTTTGTCAAAGCTATTATGTGTCTTTAGCCATCAACAAATATTTATTTTATTTATTAGACTGGAAGAGCCAGTTGTGCTCAACCTTTAACCTCTTGCCTGATGTCTTGAAATTATTATTTTCTCATGAAATCATTTATTTTGTGAAGAGCACCTCATAGTTTGAATGGTGTTTTATTTTTTTCTAAAGGTTTTATTGGCTCTAGTGGCCTTTATTTAACAGTTAGTGGACAGGATTGAGGGAAATGAGAGAGGGGGGAGACATGCGGCAAAGGTCGCCAGGCCGGGACTCGAACCTGGGCCTCCGCATGTGGGTGTGCTAAACCCCTGCGCCACCAAAGCACCCTGAATGGTGTTTTAAAACTTCCCCGCCCCCATTTCCTCTAAATAAGCTATTAGTCATTCTGGTTTCACACTTCAAATTTAGTTGTATCACATCACAGCGCACCTCTTCAAATATTAAGATTTTTTTTTTCTTTCAGTGCATTTGCAGGCTGTGATCTGGCTTTTTATGCTGATTTTGGAGTAATGGCCTCTTCCTCTCTGAGTGGCGTTTCAGCTCATATAAGTACAGAACTTGTTTCACTTTGGATATTGAAGCTTTCTCACCAGCTTCAGACCGTAACTTCACAAACTCTTGGACTGATAGACACATTTTACATCAACACACTGGGATTCTTGTTTCCCGAACAGCACAGTGGTTTGATTTCTTCTTTTTAATGCTTGTGTGGACTTGTTTGAACAGGTAAACATGGCACATTCAGGCACATTCAGGCACCGTCAGGTATGTGGTTATCATTCCAATGGATGAAGTAGATTCCTGGAGGTCCACAGAACTCTTCCTGATATCTTGATAGATTTCATTTCTCACCAAGAATACAGTGTTTATGTATGTTTTATTCAGTGTAAATGCATAAAGTTGTATCTAAGGTGTGTAATAACAGTGTGAGATTGATGTGACCAATCAGTACTTCTCCCTATAATACATGAACAGTGACATCACTGAGCAAAACATACTTTGCCACCATAAGATGACATGTTGAGGGTATCAAAACATGGGAAAACTGACCACGGTTTTGTGTTATCACGAGCTTAAACACAAAACAGCAACAACAGCAAAATCCAATTTCTGCTTTGACCACAAAATAGCTAATAATTCAATTGAGTTTTCTGCATTTCAAATGAAAACCAAATAACTCCTTATTTGGTTTGTTTTGTTGTCATTGCTGGTTTCTGATGGGAAGGAACAATTACCAAAATATGCAGAGACATTAATCACATATCACCTGAAGATTTCTACTTATGTGACACATAATAGAATAAGCCAAAAGGTAAGTAAGAAGCATAAAAAGAGTGAATACCACTTAAATTCTTTGCTTATTGTATTGTTTTTCATATTCATTTCTATGAATGAAAATTACATTTATCCGAGCTGACACTGACACCTGGTGGTGAAAATTCAACATTTCACCTTTCACTTCCGATTTAATAAGTCAATACCGTCCCATTAAATTAATGGATGAACTGTCAATGGTTGCAGGTATGTCAAAATGAAGGTCTAGCATTTAACTGTCATTAAAAATAGTTTATTTTTTATGAATGAAGCGAGAGCCAGTTTATGTGCGTCACAAGCCCCGCCCACCGCGTCACGAGCCGCCTCACACGGAAGTAGCTCAGAACTTGACAACAAGAGAGGCCCGCAGCTCGGTAACCCTTTCATTCCTTGTTTTTGGTGGTTTTACTTCGTCGCTGCCATTTGTAACATACATGTTGTGGTTTCTGTGGGTGCTAGAATGTTTCGTGTCGTGTTTTAAAGACGTGTCTTGTTGTTTTGTGTTTTATTAAGGCGACTGAACGAGCTGTAAAAAAGAGGAGGATGTAAGCAGCTAGAGGCTAGCTCGCTGTTAATCCTTCAATCCGAAACTGTTTTGTTAATCTCGCCTCACGGGACAGAGTCTTACCAAATAACACACAGGAAATGACTCAAACGAGACAAAAATTAGGTATATTTTAGAAATAGTCATGTTTGTTATGGGAGGATGTGTTCACGGAACTGGTATCATTTGTCTTTTTTTCTTTTCTTTTTTTTTACCGACGTTGTTGAGTAGATTATGGGAAGGAAGTCTCTGTGTCTGACGTGCTAACCAGACAAAAATAACCTGTTTGTGTCGTGGGCGTGGAGAAAGTGTTATACTATTTTGACTAAAGCTGATAAATTACCCATCATTTTACGCTCTGTATATTTCCAGTACCTGTTGGTCATCATATTGATTTAAACCTAAAACAGTATTAACTGAAGATCTGACACACAAAGACTGTATATGTTATTAAAAACGGGATGTTTACTGTGTAAGAAACACTGCTTATAATGTGCACTTCTGAGAATCTAAGCTAGAAGTATTACTATAACTACCTAATTATCTGTTTTGAATTTTTATGAAGCAAAAAAAGTCTGTCTTCATAAAACCCAGTTCTGGAAAACATTTCAGTTTCCATTGGAAGAAACTCTCCATGTCACAATAGTTTCAGGCCCAGCAACTCATACAGATGGTACTTATTATGATCCTAATATTTAGGGAGACTTTTGGTGAATTTATCATTTATTTAGGATATGGTTGGTTAGTCACAGTTGATGTAGCTGCAATATTTAACAATAATATAATTTAATTACCTTAAATAATATTTTATTCAGGATAATACAAGCTTGTTTTTTTGCGATTACTCCTTGAGGCTGCCTGAATTATTTTCTAGCTCTGCGGTGTTTAAGTGATGCACATATTTAATTAATTGTCTACGTCATTCCTCCTGTTTTACCTGTATTTCTTTAATGCACAAACAATGCAGTGTGATCTGAAAGCGCCTTGTTGCATCACACTCCCTAGTTTTGTGCTCTATGCTAATATTTTGAAATATCTATAATGAGAAGTGAGCCATATGATGGTAATCGCTCATGTTAATGATGGCAAAACATATTCTGTGAATAACTGTTCATCAGAAATGCATCAGTGTTTTCCGCTCCCTTTCCTTTAGCTTCAGAAATTACACCTTTTGTGGGAAGGGTAGATTTACCTTGAGTGTTTCTGTTTACCTTTTTCAATTAAAATAGTTTTCCAGTTTCCAGTTTTGCTGAATTGTCGGGCATTCACTTTAAATCGTAATTGCAACAAGCTGACAAAATTGTAAAGGCTGATTAAATAGTTTTCCAAACTATTCTTGAAAACAGTTTGTCTTTGCAAAAGGAAATTAGTTAATTGCAACAATTAGGTCACTTTCTGACACACATCAATTTGTAAAACTCATATTAGTAATCGTTCAACCATCGTTTTAGTTAAATATGTTGCACCAGTAGAAAATGTCTCTTCTGGTTTTTATCGGGTGAAATTGCATCCCTCCACATGCTTTTCATGTATGCTCTCCTCTTCTTTTCCTCTCTGCAGGTGAAGTCTTCCTGAACCAACCCCTCCTCTAAAATGGGACTTCTCTGACATTGTTTTTTACATTTTCTTTTAAACCTTCGAGGTCTTCACAGTTTTAACTCATTTTAAACACAAAGAGCAGATCCGCAGCGATGTCAGTCAGTCGCACGTTGGCTGCGCTTGTTATCATTTCCATAACAGGTGAGTGACGTTATAAAAGTTATATAAAACTTCCTGATTTAATGCTCTGGTGTCTGTTTACTCTGAGTTTGTTGACTGGTTCTGTTTTTGCTCCCCCCCATCCACCCAGCATGCAGCCATTTTGAGCCTGCTGCCTGTTTCAGTAAGTATAAGAAATTGATGGTTTTGGTTAGATTTTTAAAATTTATTTTTAGTGATTTTGTTTTTTCCTGATTTAACTAAATCTCTATTTTTAACATTAGCAATAACTTGAGTTAAGCATGAAACATTTTCTGTTATTTTAATAGCATGAGAAAAGCATGTTTATTAAGCTTCTTAGCTGAGATGGAATAAAATGAGATAAAAATGGAAAAACATGGCAGTGAATTCTTAGTAAATCCAGCCTTATTTCACTCCTTCTATATACAGAATATCAGTGTTTTTCATGGGTTACTGTCCTTAACATAAACATAATTTCATCCTGGTAATGTTGAAAATTGATGAGTGGATTAATGTAATATTCTGTTTTCCTGTTCAGCAGCCCAGTGCGGGCGCGGCTTTCAGGTCATCGACAGTAAAGTGGGAGAGATCCGGAGTTCTACGTACCACAGCTGGTCCTACCGCTATGGAGTCATCTTTGACTGCTGGATCATCAAGGGCCTGGAGGATGAGCCCATTGTTCTCAGGTACTGATGCTGACAAGGCTCAGTTTTATCTGCATTAATGAAAAACTTCAGCAGAGTTCTAGATTTCTACCTTATATATATTTATGGCTTCTTTATTAAGGCAAAAACAAAACAAAAATCATTATTGATGTTGGGATTATTTAAAGTAATTTTTGTCCTCATGGCACAAGAAAATAAGAATATACTTACTGAAGAAGAATATGACACAGTCTTATAAGTTGCTTTTTTGTCAAAACATATAATAAAAAAGCAACCTATAATTTAAATTAACTTTAATTTAATTTTAAATGTAATTTTAAATTTAATTAATTAAAATGTTAAAATTAAGAATAATTTAAATTAAATTTTAAATTAATTTAAAAATAAAATTTCAAATTTAAATCATTTAAAAATTAATAATTAAAAAAATAATAATTTAAAAATTATTTTTTATTTTTAAATTGCACCTGTAGGACTTGTTGGACATCTGTTTCAGTCACATTTTATGAGCAGCACAAATAAAACCATATTTCATGTTGCATTTTGTTTCTGTCCTGCCGTTTCAGTGAGTTGAGCTCACAGATCAGACTTTGTGGTTTAGTTTTTGCTAATTTGCCGTTTCCTCGTTTCCACATTCTCCCTCAGCTTTACTCAGTTCTCTGCTCAGTGTGAGAAAGATCGGCTTTCCGTCAGATCCTCGTCCGGAGGGGAGCTGCATTCCCTCTGTGGCGACAAGCTGCCGCAGCCGATGGAGTTCCCGGGGGGAAATATCACCCTGGTGCACCAGTTTGATCCCCACTCCTACCCCGTGTCGTCATTTATGCTAAACTTCGCCAGAGGTATGAATTTAGTTTTTGTTTTTTCTTTTTCTTGCTGAAATCTGTTGTTTTGATCGTCTAAACTTCCTGTTTGCTTCTGCCCAGACTCGGGTTACTGTCATCCGGAGACGTCGTTCCGATGCCCCAGCGGCCACTGCCTGCCTCTCTCCTGGCGCTGCAACGGGCAGGTGGAGTGTCTCGATAGCGGCCTCCATTCAGATGAGGAGGACTGCGACGATTACGTCGACTACCCAGATCCGAGACCTTTGACCTACACCGACAAGAACACGGGCCGCGACCCTGAGAAAAGCAGGAACGTCGACAATGGCTGGGCGAAGGAGCAGTACGTCTTCCCAAACGACCGGCCGCTGCTGAGGGATCCGGGCCGGACCAGTCCGGAGCAGCCCACCCAGAAGGAGCTCGTCGTCACTCCCACCCCCATCGAGTGGCCGTGCGGGGGGCTGCTTCAGACCTTTTACGGCACCTTTTCCTCCCCGTCGTCCGACGGCGGCAGGATGCTGTGTGTCTGGACGCTGGACCCTCAGGACTCGCGGCCGCTCAGGCTGGACCTGCAGGAGATCTTGCTGGGCTCCTGGGACAGACTCACCGTCTACAACCGAGAGGGGGGCAAAGGAGACATCATCAAAAACGTGAGTTAGTTAATTTGCAGCACTTGCGCTAGATGGAATGTCTTATTGAGTGAAGTAACAATAATGTAAAATAACAACATATGCAAAAATCTCACACATTTTGATGTGTTTTCTGCATTCGAACAGATCACCAGTGCGCTTAATTACAAGCCTCTCAAAGTGGAGTCCCGCACCGGCCTCATGTCGCTGGTGTTCGAGAAGGCGGCCGGCTCCTTGGGGACGGGCTTCAAAGCCACGTTCCACGTGGGCAGCTACTGTCCGCCATGGGAGAGCCGGTGTGGCGGCGCGGCGGGCGGCTGCTTCACCAAGGAGCAGCGCTGCGATGGGAAATGGGACTGCCCCGAGACCGGCAGGGACGAGCAGGGCTGCAGGGGCTGCAGCGAGAACCAGTTCGCCTGCGGCTTGGCGGGGCAGAGAGCGCAGCTGCCCAACCGCTACTCGGGCTCGCCGGTGTGCTACCTGGTGACGGAGAGGTGCAACTACCAGCTGTTCTGCACCGACGGCAGCGACGAGAAGGACTGCACCGTCTGTCAGCCGGGCACCTTTCATTGTGACAGCAACAGGTCAGAGTTCACACTGGACACAGAGATCTTCATAAACACATATGACATGTTAATAAATTTGATTTATTGCCAAGATAAATTTCAATTAATGATGTTTAAAATCTCCCAAAGCTGTGCTTTTTGTCACGATTTTCCCTTCACTCTTCAAACTAAAGTTTGTTCAAATCAAACATAATTACAGCCTCTAACGTAACACAGTGTGTTGAAATCGGCCCTTCAGCAGCTCTTCGTGGTTCCTGTTGAGTCTTGCAGCGAACAAGTCGGTGGATGAATTTCCTCGTGCTCCTGTCACACTCGGCCCTTTGCTCCCCCTGCAGGTGTGTGTTTGAGAGCTGGCGCTGCGACGGCCAGGTGGACTGCAAGGACGGCACGGACGAGCTCGACTGCCCCGTCATGCTGCCCCGGAAGGTCATCACCGCGGCAACCGTGGGCAGCCTAATCTGCGGACTTCTGCTGGTCATCGCCATGGGCTGCACGTGCAAACTGTACTCGCTCCGGACCAGAGAGTACAGGTAACCTCTGATCTGAGATCCACTTTCATCCCAGCTGGGTAAAAGCTGGGATGAACCAACATTTAAATTAACAAATTCTGAGGACTGAAAAATCTGGAAAAACGTCTTATTAAAATATAAATGAATGTTGATTTTGTTAGTTTGAATCAGAAATTTAGGATGTTTCTTATTAGACCTGAAGCTGCAGTTCTAGAACTACTTTATGTTTGGGTTGCTAGTTTGAATCAGCAGATTAATCCTCACAGCCATGTGAGGATGGCTCACTCTGTCGGCTCACTCTGCAGTCAGTCACCTGAGCAGAAGTTTATGTTCTGACTCGTCTCGGACCCATGAGTCACGTTGAGTGAGCTTATAAAAATGTGTGGCACTTTTTACCAAGCCGTTCATGATTATGAAACCCGCCAAACACGCAAACATGAAATTAGGTTGCATAACAAAGTTAACCACACTGGGATTAACTTTTGTTTCATTTTAAAACACAGATAAATTAAAGATGCATGCTGACTTTTCCTGACGTTGTGTGAACGCCTCTTAAAGTTTCTGTTTCTTGTGGCAGCATGTTTGCTCCAATAAGCCGCTTGGAAGCGGAGATGATCCAGCAGCAGGCTCCTCCATCCTACGGCCAGCTGATCGCCCAGGGCATCATCCCTCCGGTGGAGGATTTCCCCACAGAGAGTCCTAACGAGGTCAGAGGGCAAGACTGCACTTCGCTTTCATCTAATGATATTTACATCTGAAAAAGATTCTGAAGTCACATTTAGCTGGTATTTGGTGTTATGGTGTGCTAAAACACACATTGCAGGCGGTTCTTGCTGAATAGAGGAAGTGCAGTGAGGTGATGATGTCATTTTTGACCTCTGTTTTCGTCTCCGTCTCCTCCCCCTTCAGACCTCGTCTCTGTCTTTGAGGGGAATCCTGCAGCTCCTCCGCCAGGACGCATCCAACTCGCCGCACCGCAGGCGCCGGCCGCGCTTCGTCCGCCGCGTCGTTCGCCGCATGAGGAGGTGGGGCCTCATCCCCAGGACTTCCAGCAGACAGAACCAGACCTCCAGCTCCAACCAGCAGGAGGCGAACTCTGCTGTCCCCGGCCAGGAAGCGAGCCAGTCCACCCTGGCGCGGCCATCGCTGGCCGTGGAGGCCGTCAACCAGCCGGTGCCTCAGAAACTCGGCCTGCTGGCTCAGACCGAGCAGCAGCAGCAGCTTCAGGCGGAAGAAGCGTCTGCTCCTCTACTTCCTCTCCTCTCTCCGCCCGTCTTCTCCACCCCTCCCCCGCCGTACGCCCCCCCGGCTCCCCCGCAGACCCCTCCGGTCGCCGTCCCCCCCAGCAGCCCCTCCCCCTCCCTGGCCTCCATCTTCCAAACAATAGGCCTGAGCATTTCCCTCTTCAGAGCCTCGCCCCCTTCCACCTCCTCCCCCTCCTCTTCCACCAACTACATGCCTCTTTCTGCCTCCCCTTCCTTCTCCTCTTCCTCCTCCTCCTCCTCAGACGACGAGGTGTTGCTCATCCCGCTGTCCGAGGACAACACCTCAGAGGACGATGTTCCCATGCTCACCTAAGATGACTTCCTCGCGCCTTGTCTTTTTCCTCCTCTCAACTACAACCCAGTCTTTCCACTTCTGTTTGACTCTGAGCACAGGAGCGCCCCCTAGCGAGACTCTTCCTCCCTGTGCACGTCCGGTGCCTTTTTCAATTGTTCCGACTTGTTGACACTTTAAATCCAATATCGGACTGTTTTCGAAGATCTCCCTTAAAAAAGAGAATAAAAGCGACGGCCGCAGCTTACGCACGTTGTTAGTTCTGGCTGCGCACTTAGTGAAACAAAGCTTGGCTGCAAAGAGAAGGGAGACTTTTGCACAGAATAATTTCCCCTTATCCAACTACTGAGGCAGGCTACTGTCGGACTGAATGATGGCGTCTGTGTGTCTGCAGCTGTGTGAATGAGGTTGCGTTTTAGTCTTGCGATGGACAGTGTGACTGCGTGAACTTCTGCCACTTGCATCCAGTCTGCTAGCTGAGAAACGTCAGCAGAAAACAGTCGTTTCCCCTCCATCTAAGTGCCTTTAAGGAGTTTCCTGTAGACAGCCAAAGTAAATCAAGACGTCCTGGATTTTCACACCGCACACAGAAACACACGCGCAGGCTCGTATTTGCTTCACCTGGATGCACGTTACCGACACTTTAGCGGCTTTATTATAACCTAGAGAAGAAAAAAAATTGCATGTGTACTACTCTGCAAGCTGGCAATAACCTTTCAAAATGTTGTTTTAGTGCAAACCCGTCGAAGTGAACCCTTCCCAAGTGGATGAATGTAACCAACAACAAGTAAATGTTTCCAGCGACAATCTCTTAGGTGCCTGGCGCAGTGGCAGGTGTGTGTAAGTGTGACGAAGAGGGCCCCAAATCCTCTAGATGACCTCAGCGTCTTACAGGACTCGCTTGCTCTCTGACACAGGAGACTTGTGCCATCCGTGTTCTTATTGTACATTTTAAGGTGTTTTAATTTCAGACAGCTCCAGATCTTTGTTTTTTTTCTCCCCGCCCCCTTTAAGTTCTTTTGTGTTTTAATCTTTGCTTTGTTGAATGTATTAGGGTCGATGTGGAGTAGCCAGAAGTTCACAAATTTGCTTAAAAGAGAAAGTGGTTTTATGATTTACTAAGGTCAACTTCACTGTATATAAGTAAAAATGTGGCTGAGATTAAACAATTTGCACTTTTATGTGTCGTGTAATGTTTGTTTGGGGTTGAGGGAGGGTTTTTCTCATGCTGCATTGTGCTTTGTATTCGGGAGTCCTGCGAAAATAAACGCATACTGATGAGTTAACTCCATTCGGGAGGAAGACAGAAGCTTTTCAGGATGGATGGAGTCGCATCTGTTTTCCAGCTGAGTAATGGAAGCATCTGGAGCTGCAGATGTAAAAATCCAGGTAAGTGATCTGCGCCAGTGTGGGCTGCCTTCATTTAGCTGATAAAACAGGAAGTGTAATCTGTTTGTAGCAACTTCTGAGCTGATGTGAAGGAAGGCTCTCGTATAAATGTTTCAGGTTTTCATGTTGGACCTATTCAGTATTAGAAGTAATATATGCTAATGCGTTCACAGGAAAACAAGTTAAGATGATTTGCTACATTTTTAATATGGATTTCAACGTCTAGTTTATGGTTTCATTTTTGCAGAACTAAATATTGCATATTCTATGGTATTTTTTAGTTTTACATTTTTCCCACAGTTCAAGCGTTTAGTTATGGGACGAAGCACTATGTTCTCTTAGGTCTTTATGAATTATCAAGTTTTTTTTGTATTTCTCTGCATTTTGCTGCATCCGTTTTTCCCGGCGTCATCATCCCTGTGAAGAAAAGCATTCCCACAGGACTCTGCTGCCACTGCTGTGTTTTACTGTTCAATGTTCATTGTTAATTTCCATCACCAACATTCATACACAAAGCAATTCAAAGAAAAATACATTTAACACATTAAAAACTAAACATCACCCAGCATAAACTGCTAATTGAAGCAAATAAAAGGCTAAGAAATCATACAAATGTCAATTTTTGACTAAATGTAAAATGAATTCAAGAAACAAAGATGAAGAAAGAATTTTATTCATAAATCTTTATTGATTGGATGTTTAGTTGGTCACTGCTGACATGTATTCAGCTGCATCCTCATCAAAGCTAAAAATCAAAGTCAAGCTAGCATCTTTAGCATCATCTTTTTCTCTGTCTCAGAGGGTCTGTGTATGGTTGCTGCTGCTGGTAGTCATGTTGGAGGCTGCAGCCAAACAGAGCCGTGTTTTTGACGACGCTCAGGTCAGAGCAACTAGAGAAGCATCCATGCAGCCAAGAACCCAGCCAAGCTCTGGACATTCAAGACCTGAAGTCGAGCAGAGGAAGTTTCTAGAAAACACAACTCATCCTCCTCCCTCCAGCCTTTTGCAGCCAATCAGAATAAAAACCTGGAGGGTCAAAGAAAGCTGCAAGCTGTCAGCACCTGAGAGTGAGAGGCTGAAGGAAGCTGTGGAAGAGGCTGTAAGGGTGGTGTCGTCTTTACTTTCAGGTAAAAAACAGACAACAAACACACAAACACATACATGAAGGAACCTAACTCGATCTGTCTGATAGTGAACAGAACCCTGGGAACGCTACTGCTGAGCAGAGACATTAACAAATACTGCAAGTTTGTCTGGAGGAATTCGGGCCTGTTGAACTACAACAGGTTAGTGCTTAGTGTGTTTATGTGCAAAGTCACCAGGATTTAAAATTCATTAAGAAATGCTCAATTCCAGGGAGCAAATATCATTACTCCATGTTTTTTTGTATTGAATTTACTGATAACGGTTTTCTGATTCCAGGTGTGGAAGAGCAAACAGAAGCTACAGAACTGAAACGTGTCTGGACGTCACAGTAAGTCAGTCCAGTAGCTCTGCTGTTTCTCTCCAGATCAAACTAAATATCCATCGTGTTTTTATCTCCCCTCTGCATGAACAGATCCCAGAAGATCATCTGTCTGGATGCTACATTTATCCAGAGGCTGGCTCTCCTCGCAGGACCGTCGTCAGACCAGAAGGAGCCGGACTTCCTGACACAGACTTCCTGATTTACATCCATGTTCAAGCCACTGACAAATGCAGAGCAGAGGTAAACATCCATTATGCTTGATCAACGTTTGAGTTTGATTATATCTCAGAAACGTTCTTCTTTCTGTGTTTTTGTTGTGTCTCTAAAAGAAGTTCATGTCACTTTCAATTTTTTTGTCTAAAGCTGCAGAATATATCAGATTGTAGTATCAGTATCTCAGCTGCAAAAAGAAGCAGTTGAGATATAAAATTTGGCAGGATTTTATATTTCAAGCTACATCCAGTCAAACTCTTATTGTCAATAATATATTTAATCAGATAAATGAACTCCAAAAACCCTCACCTGGTTTATATTTGCAGTGTGATAAGCTGAAGCTCACTAATGACACTTTTGGTAAATTCAGTCTTGTGCTGCTCACTCAGCCTGGTGTCCTCGCCTACGCTGTCCACTGCCAGACGGACGCTCGGGGACGTCCTGTGGCCGGTGTGGTGGTCCTCTGCAGGGGCAGGCTGGGTGGAGCTGCCTACAACCACCAGGCTACAGTTCAGGTTTAAACACAATTATGTATAATTTTGCTTCTAATCTCCTGAAATGACGTGTCTGAGCCTTTAAAGCAGAAATTAGGTAACTGTGGTTGTGGTGTGCGATCATCTACTTTCCAGACTCTGATCCATGAGATGCTTCATACACTCGGGTTCTCCAAAGATCTCTTCAGCTCCTGGCAAGACTGTTCATCAGATCAAGGTTTTTAGAAAACATCTGTTTCTCTTCTTGTGTCTTTTATTTTCTTGGAGGCTTCAAAACCACAATTTATTTTAAAGGGGCAGCGTTATTAAAAGTTGACGTTTTTGAGCTTTACGTCATGTTATAAATTCATTTCCTCATCAAAAACATGTTGCCATGATTCTTTAATGCATGTTTGAGAAATCCTTTAATCTCCATGGCAACCATTCTGCTGTGTAAAATCGCCTTCGAGGTACAAGCTTCTCAGCCTCTGCCTCACAGAGCAGCACCTCCCTCACTCAGCTCCTTCAGACTAGCCAGCAGCAATTAGCAAACGCCTGGTGGAACCGTGCATCTGCTGAGCTCATTATATAAACACTGCAATGCTGGCAAAAATGCTGCAAAGATATTAATAACGGAGCAATGTGGCGATTACTTCCTGAAGTTTCTTAAAGAGACAGAGGCCCAATTTCAAGGTGTTAAATTACAAAGTCAAGTTTCTTTTAAATCATATTTGATATACAAAGTATACAGCCTTTCTATAACAACTGAAGTTAACATAGTCATTTTATTAAGCTATAAAATTATTCGGTGTGGCTGGAAAATGCATAATACTGCCTCTTTAAAATTATCTGCTTCAATTTAATCTTAGGGGAAATCACATCTAGTTCTGTTTTTTTTTTCTTGTGTAGGAGCTTCATGTTCTCCTCGAAATAAAATGATTCACTCAGACGGATCAGGACACTTGAGGATTTACACTCCAGCCATCATCTCAGCCCTGCAGAGACACCTGATGTCCTCTGACCCCGAGCTGGGCGGGCCACTGGAGAACCTGGTGCTGAGAAGGTCAGAGGTCAGCTTCACATTTTAACACCTGCCTGACTTTAACCTTCGTTCCTCAGGACACATCTGCAGGAAAAGTTTCCTCCCACTGGGAGTCCCGGGTCCTGCAGGGATCCATCATGGCGGCGGCGCTGGGAGACCCGACCACAGTCCGGATCGACCCAGTCACATTAGCGGCGCTACAGGACACGGGATGGTACTCTGTGAACCTGAGCCGGGCTCAGAGTCTGGTCTGGGGTGACGGTAAGAATCGACATCCAGCATGAACAGAGTAATCTGCAGGATTACGCTGCAGGTTGAATTTTGTTTATTTTATCAGGTGAAGGAGCCAAATTTGGTTCTCTGTCAACCTGCAAAGACAATTCCTCAACCTTCTTCTGCTCCGGGAGGTAAAGTTGTAGCTTTGCATCTGTTTGTAGCAGGAACTTCATTTCTTTTCATGCATGTTTTTCCTGGTTGCTCTTAGTGGAGTCGGATGTCACTTCCTTCACCTCCACAAAGGGAAGTGTCAGACAGATCTGTACCTGGAAGGCTGTCGGGTCTATAAACCGCTGGAGAATGGAGTAAGTTGTCATCTTTGGCAAAAAGGAAATCATTATTTATTTTCCTTCTGTTTACTTTTACTATATTTTCCCTTTTTTCTTATACCCACATTTGTGTTTTTAAATTGCTAAGCTGTCATGGTTGGTCCTGTTACATCTGATAAAGTTTTGTTTGTTTGTTTTGTACCATTTTCCTCGTCCTCAGAGTGAATGCTGGAAGAAAGAAAACACAAGATGGTTTCCTGCAGAGAACTGGGGCGGAGAGATTTTTGGCTTTGGCAGCCGCTGCTTCTTCTCCAGCCTCAGCCGACAGGTGTGTGTAGTTTTCTGCTAAAAGATATTAAAACCTTACAGTCTGACAATGTCAGAGGAAAATCAAAAAGCAATTCCCAGAAACCTTGGTTTTAGGTTTAACTTATTAAAAAGAGAGTGAAACTAAAACATAAAGTGACGAATGGACAAGAGGTCTGTTTTCACACCCACAACCAGTCTAATAGATTTTTATTAATTAAAACTAAAGACTTTTCTTCAGTTTATGTTTTTAAGCATATAAAGGAATAGATGTGGTAGTATTATAAAAAATGCTCCAAAGACACTGACTGCAAAAGAGAAACACTGACATATTTTTGTTTTAACATCATTTCCTCTTCCTGTCTTTCATCTCTACCAGGGCGGTGACGTTTGGACCAGCAGCTCTCCTGATGGTCGCTGCTACAGACACAGATGTTCTGGACCCAACAGGTACCAGATCCAGGTGTCTGGCTCTGAATGGGTGGACTGCCCAGCAGGGGGCGCCGTTCAGGTAAGATGACAACAGCTTCTGTATGTTTTTCTAAAAACGATTCTTTTGTAAAATAAATTAATCTAATAAATAAAACAAACATCATCTCTTCAAGTAAAAGCAGATATTTTTATCTGTACAGAGTTAAACTTCTACATGAGCATTTTAAGAAATTTTATCTTGATTTAAAAATTGTCCCAGCATCATACATCAAATAGTTTAACACTGATTGATGTGTTTTATAAACTCAGGTGCATCAGTTTTTCCTCCTTTCTGTTTTAAGTATCACATTTAATTTTTTTTTTTTACATTTTTGAATAGAGTAGTCAGATTTATGTTAACTTTATTAGCTGAAATGTCTGACCAGTCCAAAACCATCCTGCTGTATTTTTATTGGTCTTTAGTTCATTATTGAAACATAAGAAATGTGTGTCACTACCGAGACTTTTGGCTATAACTCCACATATAAAATCATAACCGGTGTTCCTGTATTCTCAGGTTAAAGGTTACGGAGGGAAAGTGTTTTGTCCTGACAGACGGTTGTGTCTTTATCCTGATGTTTCTCCTCCTATAGACAGAAACTCGTCCTCTGGTTGCACCACATGGCAAGTATGACTTCAACCAGAAACTGGTCGGCTCTGCAGCTTGACGCTGCCTCTACTAAATGAATTCCTCTGGTTTTTGTTCAACAGCGACCCTGATGGGACAGTAATTTTACCCCAGGATGTGACCCGGTCTCCTCTCAGATCAACGATACAGGCCACGTCGCTCTGGTTCGGTGCTGCTGGGTGCGTCTTGGTCGCTCTGCTGGTTTCGTACTGGAAGTGTAGGACCTTTATGTTCAGGAGCAGCTCTGTGGCTCCAGAGGATCACCTGTAGAAAACCAGACTTAAATAAAAAACAGAACTGTGATGTTGAAATCTAGGATATTTTAAAAAAAATGACTGATATTAATAGTTTGTTTATTTCTCATATCAGTGGCAGATAGAGATAAACATTGTGCACCTAAAACTGCAGTAATAAATAATAGCATTTAAACAAAATTTCGAGTGAAGAAAAGACTTCAAGCTAATATATCTCATATTATTTTACAAAAAAAATAAAAAATTAGCAATGACTCACAGATGAAGATGGAATCGCTGTTGGTAGCATCTGTCTTAATATATTTGTCTATATTTGTTGCTCCTCTACAAAATGCTACTTTCTCTCATATGGTGCTAATAAAAGAATCACAGAAGCAGGAATGCAACAATCTGAGCAAAAAACTATCAATATGTGTGTGAGTATTTTGTGAGCTCAAGAAACTTTAGCCTTAAATGTTAGAAATGTGATTAAAAACAAAATCAATACAATATATTACTCAACATATTTTACATGTAGCCAAACAAGGAATAGAAAGAGTCTTAGTATCCTATCAGATAAGAAATATCCCTTTAATGCTCAAAAGGGTTTCAACAATTCATCATGTAAACTTTCAAATGTGACATACATACTATAAACGTGTTATAACTAAAGTTTTAAAGCTGGAATATTCATGAATGATGCAAACATTTTCATTACATGAAATATTTTTTTAAGATATCCTAAACTCCAGAAATCGTCCTGTATATGTCTGTTGAAACTGTCCACCAGACAAACTGTCCTCCATCACTTCTTCCACACGGGGATGCAGGTCTGCCTCGGCGCCACGCCGCCGGGACAGATGCTGTACGGTGAGCTGCTCTTGCAGCACTCGCTCTTTGGTTTCAGGCAAACGAAGCAGAACGTCAAGCGACAGCGAGGACACGTCACATTTTTGCAGTACATCCGGTTGTGCTCCACCTTCATGCCGCACACAGGACAGGCCCGGACGGAGGGACAGCTGGTGACGCCCTTCACTTCCGGCAGGCTGATGTCCTTGCAGGTCTGGAGGAGCTGCAGGTCCCTGTTGATGCAGCCGTCGTTGCTGCAGTGATCCGACCGAGGCCCCGAGCCTTTCCACTCCTTCTGACACTGCCAGCAGAACTGGTAGGTCTTCTTCTGGTCAGCGGTACAAATGACACACTGGACACACAGGTTGGACAGATCCTTCCTCTCCACGGTGGTTTTACATTTTGGACACTGATGAGGAAAGGAGAAAAGGTTCAACCTCTGAGGTTCAGTGTTTTATTTAGTTTAAGAAAATGTGTGGATCATTGGAGGACTCACCGACTGAACCTCGCAGTACTCTGAGACAGACAGGGAGGCCATCTTCTGCTCAAAATACTCCATTTCATCAATGCTCAGGTCAGCCAGTCTGCGCACCTCCTGGTACGACCACAGCTTGTTGCACAACTTGGTTCCCTCCACCACCGCAGGACATCTGAATTTTTGATTCCCCTTAAAAAAAATAAACAGGGTTAATTTGGAACCACAGGACAAAACTTTATTAAAAACCAGACTTGGTAATATTGAGGTGAAACACAGTTATGGGGCCACCAATAATTTTGCTGCTTCTCAACCTTTATTCAACTGAACTGTCACTTTGACTGACTTGCAGCGTCTTTCTAGGTATTAAATATTACAAACTTGAGCTGCATGTAGGGGTGGAAATAAAACACATGAATTAAAAGCAACAAATTTGAAGATGTATTAAACAAAATGTTTTACTTGAAAAACATATCGTGTGAAATCTCCGTCTCTAAGAAGGAGTTAAGAGAAGCTAATAAATATTTAAATGTTGAGTAGCAGTAGACTGTATTATGTACTGCAGCTATTCAATAGTTTCCTGATCATTTTCAGATTTTCAGACGTCTCTTTAACTTATTCTTACAACAGTTGATGTGACTTTTCACATTTATGTGAACTAAACTTTCAGCTCCAGATGTCTGGTGGTAAATGCGTCTGTTTAAAATGAGAAAAAAGCCTTTATGATACTTATTACTGCATTATATAACATTATAATATTGATTCAACCCATAAACCTAAATTAACTTTTTATTTTGAAAAATTTCTGCCTATTTTTTATTCTTTATTTGCAGATGCTTGTCCCTACAGGAGATGTCACAATCTGAGACCTGGACATCAAATGAAATTAGGATTTTCAGAATTATATAACAGATTCTAACATATAACTGTCTTGTTCATATCTTTGATTTTACTTTTTGGTGCCCCAGTGATCTTGCAGCCTGGCATCTATATTTGCCTTATGCATTGGATAATTCCTGGTCAAACAGTCTAGATAGTTTTGCATAAAGACTTGCATAAAGAGTCTTTGACGTACCTCGTCCAGCTGGCTGCGACACCACTGGGTCAGGGAATCAGGAGTGACTGCATGGCCGCAGGACATTTCAGCTCTGAGAGAATTAAAATCAGAAGCTGTGGAGATGAAAAGGTTGTACATTAGATATACGGTGACAGTTATTAATTTAAATAGAAAGTGAGGCTGTTTGGGGCTCTTTCAATAACAGTATTGCAAAACAACTAACACTGTTGGGTTTGGGTCCGTAAGCTGCTGCTTAATTTGCCTTGAGATTATTTTGTGTCATGTTGTTTTACTGCTGAGTCACAGGGAAAAGATGTTTCTTACAAACTGGGTCCAAGTCGTCACCCCTGTTCACAAACTTCAGAGTTTTGTCAAGTGGGTCGTATTTCTTCTCCGGTGAGTCCTGCTCCTGAATGCTCATGTTGATCCTAAGGGGGAAAAAAACACACATGATTGATCCTGTTGCACAAATGACACATAATCTGTTGATAATAATAAATAGAAAACAGACTGACTTTGATCTACAAGTAGATTTATTACTTTAACAGTTGATTTGTACAAAATGAACTACTTCAAAGTTTTTAAGACACCCCAGTAGTTATGAGATGGAAAATTGGGAAAAATCAATTTAAGGAATCATCTTAGCACTACTCCACATATTTAAAATGTATTCTCTTAGTATTTAAGCCTCTGGATGTGTTTATAAAATACAAAACTTGTGTTGTTTTAGTATTCATATGATAAAAGCAAAGGTAAGCACTGCCTGTGTTTAACCCACAAGACTTTTTAAAATGGTCTATAAACTCCCTACATTGAGCCAATGACTTTCAGAACAGACACAAAACTGATATGATGTCAATACAGCTGGAAAAAGTGGCTTTTAAAGTGAAACTATGATAATTTACCATTAGAAATAAAATAAAACAATTTTTGGTATTTGTTTAAACCTGAGTATATTCTAAAGGGGTCAGATTGATTAAAACAAACTGCACAAAATGAAAAAATAAAGAGCCTTTTACACTGGTGTGATTAGTTTTGACTGAGTTACTAAAAATAGTGAAACTTCCTGAGCTGACTAACTGTAAACAACAAAACTGACTCTATTCCTCTCTTCCAAACTGAGGAGTTACAGAGACCCTTCTAAACAGGCACATAATTTGGTAAAAAAAAAGATAAAAAAATGAACAGAACTGGTTTAAGATTTGAAGAAATGAGAAAACTCCCGTAAAAAAGACCAAAATAAAAATAAGATGAATACATTTGTTCAGAGCAGCTATAATTTAGGTTTATACGATGCTGTCTATACATTTAATATATTAATAACTAGAAATGTGGCTGTTTTTCTTTGTGCCCAGTTTGTAGTTCTATCAACTTCCCCTTTAAGTCTCCGTTAAAACCCGGAAGTAAATCAGCGACCCTTACCAACGTAGTTCTGGAGAAGAATCTCACCCAGATTGTCAGGTTTTCTGTGAAGTTTTTAAAAGTCCGTGGTGCAGCAGGCGGTTCTGTTGGTTTGGGCTTCCTTCTCCTCTTCCTTCTCCTCTTTCTTCCTGTTCGGACTGACAGCGAAAGTGAAAGAGAGCAGCGTTATAACGTTCAGTCTGCCCGCTCGGTGAGTATATTTGTTACGTCCCGTCACTGTTACAGTTATCACAGCTGTTATTGCAGCTGTAAGGTGCAGTTTGCTGCAGTAGCCCTGTGATATGGTTTATGTAATTCTTCTGGTTTATATTTTGTGTATAAATTCAACTTGTTGAGATAACGGAGGAGAAGCTGAGTGGGTTTCAACGACACCCCCAAAACGCACCAGCTGCTTTCACTGACCTCCAGTCTGTGCTGACGTTCATAACGGGCTCATTTACACTAAAATGTAGTAAATATTGCACCGTGGTTGTAATATGAGGGCGTAAATCGTATTTTATGACGCTGCTCTCATCATTTTAGGCGGGATAAAGCATGCGGTGGTTAGCATGATCGTTGTTTTAAATATCAGACTTTAAATAATCTTTTTATAAAGACCAATTATCCAAATAATGCTAAGTTAAAATTAGCATTATTTGCACATTGTTGCTTTTCATAACCTTCAGCGCTTCCAAATATAATAAAAACAGCTTCATGCACTATAATTCATACAAGTTAATTATAAAGTTAAGCAAACTTTTGGGCAGAGGTTAGAAGAGGAGGCTAACCAAAAAAACTATATTTAAGTAAGGGACACTTACTAATATATATTTATATTAATTAATATATTTTACTGAAGCAAAAGTATAAGGCCATCCATAAAATTACTCCTGTAATTTCCCTGTACCTTGCATTGATTCTTGGAAACATGTCCTGTAGTCTGATGAACCTCAAATTTAAGTGTTTGGCTATTTTCATGACTTTGAACCTGGGAACCAGCTGTGGGATGCAGGAGTGGCAGCATCATGCTGTGGGGTTCTTTCCTGCAAGAGGAAAAACCAGGACATTCTGTGCCACATTTTTAATTAGTTTTGTACATCTCTTTTCTTGTTCTGTGAAATTGTTTTATACTAATATCTGTTTTGCTGTATTTTTTTTGTTGATAGGAGGAATCCTTGTATGTAAAAACCAAACAAACAAAAACATCCAAATGCCACGATGTCCAAACCTCCATTCAAAATCCGGAAGCATAAATCATTACACTGTAATGAAATTCAGAAAGAAACTCCATAACTTGTCCATCTCAGGTGGGTGAGGCTCAGTAAATCACAACCATTCAGTTTGTTTGTAATATTGTGAGAGTCGTTTTGTTTCTGGTGTGTTTGTAGATTACCAAGGCCTGAGCAGTCCTGGTCTCACCTGCTACCTGAACAGCGTCCTGCAGGTGCTCTTCATGACTGAAGAGTTTCGGGAAGCAGTGAAAAGGTTTGGGACTTTTTCACCACTTTATATTTTAAAAGAAATGAAATCAAAACCTTATAGTGATGATAATTATGTCTTTAGTGCATGTTTACTGCAGGTCATGTGCTCTTCAGATCCACAGACTGTTTAGAGGAAGCAGATTATGACTGTTTTACAATAAATGTCACTCACTTATCATAGGGATGGGTTAGAAAAAAATTATTTATGAAGCTTATGATGTGTACAGTCATAAGCAAAAGGTTAGAAACTATTAAATGGATGACAAGTTAAAAATAAATATGTTGAGTCTTTGCTTCTCTCCTAATTGTAGAGATTGGAGTAAAAGTCCAACAACAACCATTGATTTCTACCTGGGGGAGCTGTTCCACGCCTTAGAGGGAGACATGGCCAAAACACACAACATCACAAAACACTTGGGCATCAAAGACGGTAATTTTGGATCCAGAAGTGAACTCTATGAAGTCCTGAGAAACATTCAAACCTTTTCTTTCTTGCTCATTTGTGATTTTAGTGTTTGAACAACGTGATGCTGCTGAGTACTTTGAGAAGATTCTCTGTCGTACCAATCCAGACGCCTCTGAGGTAGAAGATGTACAATACTTATGTTTATCAAAATTCAAGATGGTATTTACTTCATACCTTAACTGTATTATATTGCAAAGGAATAATATAAAACAAAAAACTTAATTGATTTGTCACTAATATATACATTTCTGAAATATTTTGATAATTCCTTGAATATGCGTGCAATAAAATGTATATTTTTCAGTTTTGTATTGAAACAAATTCAGAACTATACACACAGTTTCTGCATCTTGCTGTATTAAAGAAACATGTTAACCTTTTTTTTTTACAGCAACGTCCGTCTTAAAATGACTAATTTTTGTGATATAATAATATGAAAGCATGATAATTTATTTGTATATGTTGGTGTGCTGTTTCTCCAGAGAGAAACACATTTTTCAAAGGAATAATTACAAAACTGCAGTTTCCATGTTGCATGAATATTCACGCCTTTAGGCTGATACTTGATTTTATTCTATTATCCATCCTATTATTTTTACTGAATCTGTTTAACTGTAAATTATTTTTATGGACTTTGTGACATTTTTCTGTCATCTTCTTATTTTTCCTTATGTACATAAAAACTGTTTGCTTTTTAGCATTTGGTAGTTTTGTATCTTGAAGTAGATTCAATTATTGCTGTTTTTTTATATTTTTAAAGTGCCACTAACACACCAGTAAACTTCCTTCTTCTGTTTAGATATTCAAAGGTGAGCTGAATCATAAAACCACGTGTCTAAACTGCAAGAAGTCGAACGATTCAACAAACTTCTTCTGGGTTCTACCGCTGTCAATGGGAGAGTCAAAGTCTAGCAGCTACAGCGTGGTGCTGTTTTATTCATGTTTTGCTCACATTCTGGAGCAAAATAATCTGCAGGATTAACCAGTCTTCTCTGTTTCCAGCTGAAAGGTTGGAGGAGTTTTTTTCAGGCACAAAGAGTCTGCAAGGACAACCAGATGTTCTGCAGTCACTGCAATCAGAAGCACGACGCTGACATTGTAAGCCAGGTTTTGTTTGTTGATGTTTTCATTGCAAATGGCAGCTGTCTCCTCTACATGTTTTGTTTTGATCATACGACCCAGGAGTACGAGATGATGCACTGTCCAGACGTTCTGACGCTGCTGCTGAAGAGGTTCTCCTTCGATTATCAGCAGAACCGTTACGTCAAGCTGCACTGCAGAGTTGATGTGGCCCAGACTTTAGAGATCAAGGTTTTACCAATATATTCACACATATGAGATCAGTTTCAGCTTCTTTTTGTTTTAACTTGATGTGTTTTTACTCTTCAGAGCTGCAGGTACGACCTTTACGCCGTGGTTCATCACTTCGGTGATCTGATGGGAGGACATTACACTGCAGACATCAAATCCTTTGAAACTGGAAACTGGTACTGCTTCAATGACAACACTGTTGAATGTGTAAGTCTCTGTTTTTTGTTCATAAACAGTTTAATTTTTAACAAAGTGAAGGTTAAGTAACTTATGTTAAATGTTGCAGATCAATGAAGAGTACGTTAAATCTGGACAAAACCAAATAAGGTAAAACAACTTTAACACAATAATGATGGATATTTTCTGTGAATCTGCCAGTTTTTGATTTCTATTTTTGTTGTTCTTTCACTTTGATCCATTGAAATAGATCATCAACAGCTTATCTCTTGATGTACAAAATGGGTAAGTTTGCAATAATTCAGTTTGTATTTAACCTCCAATCCTCCTTGAGGCTATAGATTTTTCTTTTACCACACTTGAACATGTGAAGTCATTGCACATTGCATTGTTGCAGATCTGGTGGTCAGAATTGGATGATTGCTTTTATGCTAATTAAAGGTTTCAATAAGGAACTTCCTTTTAAAATCAAAACTAAAAAAGGTTTTATAACCCCAAGTGGCATAGCCTGTTTGTCCCAGAGTCTGGATTATTGGGCATGATTTGAATCTCTTTTATATTAAATGGGAATAATATTGATGATATTGAAAACATGCTGTTTTAAAAATCGAGTGGTAGGTCTCCCCCTCCTGGCCACTCCATAGAATGCAGGCTCTTCTGGTATAAACTTAATCTAAACTCGCTGGTATGAGAACAACTAACCTGCTGCACATATGCAGCAGTTTAACATGTTTCCCTTCTCTTTGTTTTATTGTTTATGCAGAAACTTCAGCATATGATAAGATTGTCTTACCTAAACAAAAGAATGAGCGTTTCTTATCAAACGCTACAGCTATTTTTGTTTTAATCCTACCAAAGCTTGTTTTTTTGTTGGAATAAGACAAAAAATAAGCTGTTTGTTTTTATTAATAACTCTCTGTTTCTGTTCAAAGCAAGTGGACGGGCCAAGAAGACTGATGGGAGCTTTCTGGTAGATCGTTTTGCTCTTTCACCTGAAACTGGAGACAGATCTGAGGTAAAACCAAGAGACGATCTCGTCTTGGAAGATCTCCTGAGAACTGAAAGCCGTAGAGGAGAAGACATGCGGCATTTGAACGGTGACATGACCAGAGATGACGAGTTCAAGAAGAAACGTTCAAACTCTTCCAGAAGAATGAATGAACAATCAAGGAAACCAGAGGGAATCGAATGGCTACCAGCAGACACTGAAGCAAAGGATTCAGATGAGCAAATATGTTATAATAACACAGATAAATCCTCAGACTGGATGTTTCACCAAAGCTCCGTCTCTCCTATTAAAGGTGGAAAAGTGAATGAGTCCTGGGACAAACCTGGTAACTGTAAGACAAACAAAAATCTTTATTTTCACAGCCCTACAAAAGGAAGAGTTGAGTCTGGAGGAACCACAGATGTGTTTTATTACAGACAGGATCCAGCTGTGGCATCAACACAAAGAAATGACCTGACAATAACCCAGAAAGACTTGTAACAGTGGTGTTTACTTTTCACATGTATCTGAGATCCTGGAAAGGGAAAAACATCGTTTCAAATGACGACATCCTGGTTTATGTTCATCAGTTCAGCCAAACATGTTTTAAAAAGATGAATTGATCCAGGAGAACAAACCATCTGTACAGCATTTTGTAAATAAACTAGATTAAAAGAACTAACTGTAACACCGCATTGTTTTGCACCATCAGAAAAATTCTAACGGTGTTTGAAAGAAAATAAATTGCGCTTTCAAGTATGCATAGTGTTATTACGGTAGTTCCTCACCTGCCACTGTGAGAAGAATCGTGACGAAGACCAGGTTTAGTATCAAACGATACATAAAATCCAAGCCAACAAAGTGGGGCATAAAATCTTTTGTGTTGACAGATATAAACGGCTACATTGTTGATTCCATCTGGCAAATCTAAAACGGCTTCAGGGAGGGGGCTGTCTTTCGATGTCATCACATTAAACAACAAAGACTACTTGGGCTATTGTGGACACCGATAGCTTTTAACAAAAGGAAATTTGCTAAATTTCCTTTGTTTAAATTGTAAAGTAGGTAAAAATGCTGATTTATTAATACAAAACACAAGATCCTTAAAAACTGGCCTACAAATGTTCTCACCATTGAATCACTGGAAAAACGAGAAACCATAAATATTTCTGCTGATTATGTTGCATTTCATTGATTTGATTTGGACAGTGCGCACATTAATCAATAATACCACAATTCATGGAAGTGTAAATATGCAGGAATTGGTAAAATAACAAAATTGAATAATTTATCCTAAGACAAGTAAAGGGGTAAAACAAAACACCTTTTTATATAATTAACAGGACATAATGTTAACAAACGAAAAAGTTTGCACCAGATATAACTAGACAAAAGACAGAAACGTTATAAGAACAAGATAGAAAACCTGCTGTCATAAGCAGTGGGAGACATTATGAATGGGTTCATAACTGGTTTGCTTTGGTTTTCACTCTTGATATTTTCTGTCCCATGAATGTGAGCCTCTAATCGACGCCACCTTCTGGATAAGCTGTGTAGCAGGTTATGAGAAAAGAAACATAGCATTCATTCAATCCATCTCAATTTTTAATAGCTGTTATTATGAGTAGGTGTTTGGACTTTAGTTTGTCCTTTAATTTTAATTTAATGTAAGAGTGTTGTTCTGGTTCATTGCTCTAAAGTCACACCCGTAATTCACACAAAGCATTATGGGATAATATAGAAATAAGGTGGATTCAATCCATTTTTAAAAATTATTTTACTTCCAAAATTATCTCCAGCTCTTCAGTGTTACTTTTTCATTGCCTTCTGAATGAGCTACTGGTTCATGTCCTCCACTGTACAGTGACTTACATAAGTATTCATACTTTATGCTATTCCACATTGCATCATGTTACAATTACACATTTCAATGTATTGTAAAACACAACGTACTGGTTACGGGACAAACTCCTCCCTCCTGAGCCACAGTAACCTTACATATTTATCCTATCAGTGTTCCTTTGTTCTTGCAGACCAAAGTAGAGATTTTTTTTTATTATTATTGATGGATAGCAACAAAATATCCTGGGACTAATAAGTCAGTGTGATGGCAAAACAAGTGTCACAAATTCAAAATTCCTGATCCAACGAGGTGACACACTTTAAAGTGACAGAGTCCAAGAGACCAAAGACGTTATCAGTAATGTTGACACACCTTAAAGATTCCTGAAAGTGAAGCTCCAAAGACCTAATCTGTCATGTTACAAAGTTTTACTGTTTTTAGACACCATCCTAACATGTCAGGAACATGTTAGTTGTGAATCTTTAATCACATTAACCAGTTTCAATGTGATTCTATTGATCTTTGTTTGTTTTCCTGCAAAGGATCAGACCTACCAGTTATTTTACATTGTTAACCAGGAACAAAATAAATGTATCTTGTGACAAAACAAAAATTAGCTATCAAAAAAAGGTTGCATCGCTTCTTTTTACTAGAATAAGTTTATTTATCTTTTTTTGCTGGCTATAAATACAAAACTTGCCAACAATCCATATTTAATCATTTTAAAGCGATATTTCCAACACATCATGAATGCAGCATCTGTCTGGGCATAATCAAAGCAGAAAGAGAAACTATTCAGGCATTTTAGTTCAACCAGCAGTGAGGTTAGAGTGTCAAAAATACTGAGAAAGTCTTTACAGATTACTGCAGGTGTTGAATAAAACAGCTGAGGGTAAGTTAATGTTTCTTCTTTTCCTTTAGGAAAATAACCAGAAGATTAAAATATCATTTGATGTTTTATTTTCTGTGAGTTTTGTGTTGTTAATCTTTTCTTTCAGAATCTCTTACAGAATCTTTCATGCAACCAGTCAAACCAGTTCAGCTAGTCAGGGAAGTTTAGCGTCTGTTACAGAAAAGTTTAGCATCCCAGAAAACTTGTAGCTATAACAAAGTATGTATTGTTCGAGTTCTGCTCTATTCTGGAGAAAACAGGTTATTTTTAAATATAAATCTAATGTGTGTCAATGTGATGCAAATATGTTTTCTCATTCAGGTTGCAGAAAGGTGCAAAGGATTATCAAAACACAACAAAAGACACCAGTACTGAGGACAGAATTTCCTGGCTTTCTGACTTCAGCTGCTGTTAAAGATCTGCAATATCTGATAATGGGCTGCCGTGTTATTGTTTGCTTTGAACAAAACTTGAAGAAGGAGATTTATCTCTGCAAAAGAGAGGAAGAGCTGAAGCATATCACCGTGGCTGACCTGAAGAAAATTATAATTGAGCATTACCATGATAGGGGAGGTAAACTCACTGAGAACTTTTAGATTAAACTCTCCAATAACCATTTACTTTACCTTTCTCTCTGGTAGTCCAAAGTAAATATTACACATTAAAAACCGAGAAAGAGACATTTCACCAAAAACAGCAAGAGAATAAAGTTCAGGTCAGAACAGATTTATAACATTCTTCAGTATTCTTTTCTTTAGATTTTTGAACGTCTTGTATTGTGTAGATAAAGTCTGATAAAATAGATAAACTGAAAAGAAAAGAAAAAAATCAAACAATTAAAAGAAGAAAATCCAATTTTAGTTGTTCTACCTACACTGTTTCAGTGATCTTAACTTTGAATTAAAGCACTGTCAGAATTCCTGCTTCTTTATATAGATGGTATTGTTCTTGGCTGCTATGGCAACAATTATAAGCAAAATGCACTTCAGGGTTTACTGACAGTTTCAGGAATAGAGATTTGATTTAACTTAAAATACACAGAAAAATGTTGCATAATAAAACTAAATATGGAGCATCTTTCAAAATAAGCATTAGTCACAGACAAAGAAACGATACATTTACAAAGACAGCAGCATCACAGCTCTGATTCTAGAATAGTTCTGCTGCTTCAGAAAAGGATTGTTTGGTTTGTTTCTGTGATATTAACTATGATTCTGGATGTGTTTGTTTTCAGTACCAGTACAAGTTGACATGTTGATCTTTAAAGGCAAGACACTAGAAGAAACAATGACGCTGGCTGAATGTGGAATCAAACACAGGTCCGAGATACATCGTGTTATTAGATGTGAAGGTGGTGGAGCAGGACCTCTAGTCCCCCACCCTTATACAGATGATGGTGTGGGTGATAAGGAGGGTGAAACTCGAAGAAGTAAAGAATGTCTTATGCCGATGTCAAAATAAATTTTCTTTGGGTCCAAAATAAATAATTTCACACATTTAAATATTTACCACCTTTAACTGGAACATAATTTGTTTACTATATTTCATCAATATTTTACATGACAGACATTTTTATGGTTGTTTTTTTTCAGGGAGTTAAGCAGCGAAAACATTTATTTTTAAAAATAGTCTTGTATTTTATGTTTTTATATTAAGTGGCTAAGTGTGATTTTAAAACTGCTCTTTGTCAACTAAATAACTTAAATATGAATGAGATTTTCTGAACTTCAGCACAAACTACAAGATAATTTGTCAATCTGCAGTAAGTAAAGGACAAGATGATGGAAAACATTTTAATTCAAGAAATAAAACAAAAATGCACAACTTAATGTTTGCCCTGTTTAGGCTCAATAACTCTTATGCAATAATTATAAATTCTGTGTTTAAGTCAAGTTATGTTTTATGTAAATATTGAACATACAAGAACAACTGTGAAAAACATACATGTTTTAAATAAAAAGCTTTGCTTCTTACTGATTTATTTACCGTCTCCTTTCAGGTCAAAGTTTAATATTTCCCTCAGTTTATGGTGCTGAAGCTGTAATGCTTAGAAATAGGATCTGTGTGCTCTGGACACTCAACTCTTTGCCTTTAGTAAATGTTTTAACGTATTTTCTAAACTTTAAAGTTGCCTGTTCTTGTGACTATATTGATATACATAAGCATGTACATATTTTATATTTTTCTACGATGAAGCATTACTTATGTTGTATAACATATCTATAAGACTACATTGCTGCACAGTTAATTTTATTTAATGTAAGAGTGCTGTTCTGGTTCATTGATCAAAAGTCACATCAAGGCCTGTCACGATAACACATTTTGCTGAGCGATTAATTGTCTCAAAAATTATTGCTATAAACAATAATATTGTTTGAAGACCATTTTAAACTGCTGTAATGGTAATGACATAATAATACAAGCACATCCTGCCAAAAAGAACATTTAACACTGGAACTGGTAAACAAAATAAACAAAACAACCAAAAACAAAAATAAAATGGACTCTCAGTCTCCATTAGCAAAAAATGCACTTGAATAAAAACTAAACAACATAAAACCAAAGTGGAGATAAAACCTACATTCAACCAAAAGATTACAGATGATGAAGTCTGTATACTGTATCAATAATCATTAGAATTAGATAGAGAAGATGATTATATCAGACTACCTGAGGCAGTAGTTCACTGCTCCTTTACGCTAAGGAAATGAGAAAGGAAGGGTCAGAGGAGAGACCCGAAGTTGAGCCTTTTTTCATCCAGTGTCATCAATAGAAAGAGAAAATGTCTGGAAGAAAAGAAAAAGCCGATAAATTAAAATGATGTTGATAATTTTCATTTACAATGTGATTAATTGATTTATTGTTTATCGCCACAATAAATCACACAAAGTGTTATGGGTTGTAGATATAAGGTGGATTCAATCAATTTATAAAAATTATTTTGCTTCCAAAATGATCTCCAGTGTTACTTTCTCCAATGGTTCCTTCAGAAGGCAATTGCATAAGCATTCATACTTTTTGCAATTCCACATTGCATCAAATTACAACTTCAAATTTCAATGCATTGTAAGACACAACCCTCTGGTTACGGGACAAACTCCTCCCTCCTGATCCACCATAACCCCATATACTGCATGTTTAAACATTTAACCCTTTATCTACTCAGTGTCCCTTCGTTTTTGCAGACCAAAGTGCAGAAAATTGTTTTTTTCATTATTGGTCAATAGCAGCTAAATATTCTGGGACTAATAAATCAAGTGAGGGCAAAACAAGTCTCAAACTATCATGAAATTATAGGTGCAAAGTTCATGATCCAATAAGTCGACGCACCTTAAAGTGACAGAGTCCAAGATGTGTTCAATGGTGTTAGAAAGTTTCACTGTTTTCCAGACGCCACGGGAAATAAAAACATTACTTGAAACAAACACTGAGACTTTGTGAATCAATCAGTTCAAATATAATCATGTTTATTTTTGTTTCCCTGCAGGTGAGGAAACCTACCAGTTATTTTACACCGTTAACCAGGAAATCAGAAAAAAGGTTGCATTTCTTCCTTTTACTAGAATAAGTTTATTTATCTTTTTTTCTACTGGCTTTGAATATAAAGCTTTTCCACAATCCACATTTTATCTTTTGAAAGCGATATTTCCAACACATCATGAATGCAGCATCTACCTGGCGGCAACCAATGCAGAAAGAGAAACTATTCAGACATTTTGCCTCATTCAACCAGCAGTGAGGTTAGAGAAAATCAGAAATACTGAGAAAGCCTTTACAAATTACTTTCATTTGTAAATCTGAGGGTAAGTTCATGTTTCTCATTTTGTTTGAGACAAATCAAGAGAAACATTTGTCTAAAACAGAAGCATTAAAATTTTTCTGTGTTGTTTTCCATTTCTTTAAGAATCTTTCATGGAACCAGTTGAACCAGTTCAGGTAGTCAAAGAAGTTTAATGTCTGTTACAGAAAACTTTAGCATCCAAGAAAAATTGTACTTATAAGAAAGAGTCTTTTCTTCAACTTCTGTTTTTGACCCTCAATGTATTCTGGAGAAAACAGGTTATTTTAAAATAACTTAATGTCTGTAAATGTGATACAGTTATGTTTTCTCATTCAGGTTGCTGAAATGTGCGACGGATTATAAAAACAAAACAAAAACAAAAGAACACCAACATAGGGGACAGAATTTGGTGTCTATCTGACTTGAGCTGCTGCTGAAGATCTGCAACATCAGAGAATGGGGACAAACTACCAGGTTGAAGTTCTGGACCTTACAGGGCAGATGCTTTTGATTGACCTCTGCAACACAGAGGAGGAGATGCAGAGATTCACTGTGGGTCAGCTGAAGGAAAAGATAGCTGAGAAGATCCCAGAGGCAGCTGAGCTATGGGCAGCAGGTAAACTCACTGAGAAGATTTAGATTAAACTCTCCAATAAACATTTACCTTATCTTTCTCTCTGCTTTCTCTCTGGTATTCCTAAGTAAATAATAAACATTTAAAACTGAGGAAGAGACATTTCACCAAAAACAGCCAGAGAGAAAAGTGCGTCAGAGGAAAAAATGTATAATATTCTTCATTTTTTTCAGATTGTTGAACATCCTGTATTGTGTAGATAAAGTCTGGTAAAGTAGTTAAGCTGAAAAGAAGAAAAAAATCAACAAATTTAAGGGAGAAAGTCAGATTTCACTTGTTCTTTCTACACTGTTTCATTGACCTTAAGTTTAAATTAAAACACTGTTAGATTTACTGCTCCTTTATAGATGGAGGACAATCAGTAAATGTTGACTTTATCAATAACTTCCTGTCTGCTGCAGAGTTCCTGTTCTTGGTTGCTATAGCAACAATTATCACAGAGAAATGCATGTCATGGTTTTCTGATGGTTTCAGAAATAGAGATTTGATTTAACTTAAAAAATACACACAAAAACATTGCAGAATAAAACTAGAGATGGAGCTCCTTTTAACATAAACTTTAGTCACAAATGAAGAAACGATAAATTTACAAAGACAGCAGCATCACAGCTCTGATTCTAGAATAGTTCTGCTGTTTCAGAAAAGGATTGTTTGGTTTGTTTCTGTGATATTAACTATGATTCTGGATGTGTTTGTTTACAGGAGATGAGGACCTACGCTTGATCTTTAGAGACAAGCTGCTGGAAGGAGACACATCACTGCTGTCTGAATATGGAATCCAACACATGTCCAAGATACACCTGGTTATTTCAATACCAGGAGGAGGTCCTGAACCCCCATTCCTTGTCACAGTTGATGGACTGGGTGATAAGAAGGGTGAAACTCGAAGAAGTAAAGAACGTCTTATAATGATGTCAAAATAAATTTTCTGTGGGTCCAAAATAAATCATTTCACACATTTAAATATTTACCACCTTTAACTGGAACCACATCCCTCCTCATTAAAACTCTTTTAAACATTTTAAATTTTTCTCACCTTCTGTCACATAATGTGTTTACTGTATTTCATCAACATTTTATATGACAAACAAACATATTTGTTCTTGTTTTTTTCAGTCAAGCAGCGAAAACACTTGTTTTTAATAACAGTCTTGTGTTTTATATTTTTTTATTAAAAGGTTAAATGTGATTTTAAAGCTGCTCTTTATCAACTAAATAATTTAAACAGCCCCACAATCAGTTACTTCACCTTTCTCTGTTTTATGTAAAAAAATGCATAACTCCAGTTTTTGACTGTTACAGCAAAGATCAGAGAAATTGTTAAGGCTGTATGATAGGTTCAAGAAAAAATTATTGATTTAATTTAAAATACACAAAATAGTTGCTTAATAAAGTTACACAATAAAGCTCCTATCATCATAACATAAATATAAGTCACACAAAGAAACAATGACACCTGGTGTCAATTGTGACAGCTGTTTGAAATTGGATAAACAAATGAGCTTTGATATGAAATAAAACTTTTTCACCTTTTAGCAAAGGTAAAATCTAACTCCTAATCTAAAGACTTAGAGAAACTTATGCTTTCATTACTATGAAAAATTTTCATTACACTGAAAAATTGGTGATTAGAACAACTAACATTTAAGGATTAGATTTAGAATATCTGAGAGGTGTATTTTTTTACAGTTGCTGGAGAAGAAGAACAAGAAGTTCTGTTTCTATTCAGTGCTTAAATTAAACAATCAACAACATCTATATAATAATCAAATAATACACATTAACCAGGGTTCACCTTTTTCTGTCCGTTCCAAAACTTTATCTTACTATTATCTTATTACTATGAGCATCGCCACCAAGTGGATTGATGCTTACTAGCAAATCACTCTCTGGTAATAACCAGGGTGACAGGCTCCTAGTGAAAAGAAAATAAACTGATCAACATCAAATTAAACCAACCGGACAGGTGAATGGAGTTCAAAACAACAACTAGACATGTAAACAACAACAAAGAAATATAGAGATCAGGTAAGATTTACAGTTGATTTGTTGAAAAGATTATTGGAACAAAAATCAATCAAAAATATTAACATAATCAATAGATTATATACATATTTATTGGACTCATCAGTTACAGCTGTCCAGGTCTCCTTGATGTTATGATGCAAGTTATTTAAACTGTTTCATTAAAATCCTGCTGTGGTCCTTTTAATCTCTATTTTCATCATCAAGACAGTTGATGTCTTGATGATGTTCACACAGAGGTTATGTTCAGCTTTCCTTGTCTCTTCAACAACAATATGATTAGAGGTTGTGTTTTTGCAAAATGCTAAAAACTAAAAAACAAACAATTTAATTATGTTTTTCCAATGAGCTGTTGTAAAAAATGAGCATGTTTTGTCCATTTTTATATAACTGTCATTTTATAATAGGCTAACATTTTCAAACCTCTGTGCCTACAAGGTCAATTCACCTGAATCAACTATCATCGTAGATACAACTGCTCTGTTTAGCCATGAATTTCTCTGAATAAGACAAGCATGTTTATCACAGTTTTAGAGAATGATAGTTTAAAAATAAAATGAATTTTCACACATTTCCCCTAAAAGTAAAAGATAAAAAATGAGAGAGCTCAATAATAATGCCAATCAAAGTAGCTAAATGTGATGTAATTACAGCATGATAAATATAACAGTATTTGTTTCTGAGTTTTGATGCTTTGTTGACATCTGGTGGCAGAACAGAGGTAAGGCAACATTAGACAATGAGACGAAAAGGCTCTTCATCCGTGGTTCCTCCTGGTGGAGTAACTACAACCAGTCACTCTGAATGACAGTGAACTTCTTTAATTTAACTTAATTTAATTAATTTAAGTTTATTTGATAGGGACATATACACATTGACAAAGACAAATTGAACTAAACAACAATCCCATGTTTGCATCAAAGTGCTTAGAGTAACAGCTAATTCACAGCACTTGTGCCTAGATGGGCTTTTAAACAGTACATCTAAAAACTAGCAAAAAGTGAAGTAATAATCATTTAAAAAGCACAACATGATGTTGACAACATATACAGAATCATGCAGTGAAACACAAAAACATTACTTATGGATGCAGTTCTGTTTTTGACATAACCAGAGTTTTGTTTGAGTGTTATTTTGTTTTGTTGAGTTCATGAGCAAATTAAGTTCATTTAATGCAAAACTCTCCTTTTACTGCAGAGGACAAGTTCAGACAAAGCCATACTTAAATCAGAACTTAACCTGACTTTGGAAACAACTGTATTCTTCTAGATCAATGAAAGATTAAGACAGGTTGTTTTCAAAATGTGAAGCATGAATACAGCAAAAAACAACAACCTACATTTTTCAAAATCAAACATCTGTGTAAGAAAAAAATAATTTAGCGTTTAAGAGAGAAATAGAAAAAAACAGTTCAATGTATAACGTCTTATTCACATATAAACAAAAGATACAAATCACTCACTCAACATATATTTGCAACACAATAAGGGGCAAAGTGATTACTTGGATCTGTTGATTCTACAAATTGCCTGTGAGAAAAGAAGAGATTAGAAGAAAAAACAGCAGTCATAACTTAAAGGAGCAATATTGTATATTTTCCAGGCACATAGTGCCATTTTATAGCACAGTAACATTAACTTTAGTTGTTAATAATGCTGTAAATATAAATACGTCTTAAAAGAAAATTGACGTTGCAATTTACCGCCTTGAAATTGGGTCTCTGTTTCTTTAGAAACTCCTGCTATATGTGAAACTGCACCTTCAGGAAGTGATCACACCATTTATCCTATATTAACCTTTTAACGTTTTTAACCAATGTTTTTAACAGTGTTTTACCGAGAAGTAGCTTGCATAATGAGCTCAGCAAGCTACTCATTAATAGATGTTTGCTAATTACTGCTAGACAGTCTGAAGGCGCTGACTGGGGGAGTCAGCCAATCTTTTGTATTTTTTAATGGACCAAAGTAAGAAGACTAACACTAAAAGAAAGTTTAACCCAAAGAGAATAAATTTATCCGGATGGACCTTCGTGGCAATAATGACAATCCAGACAATTGCAAATACAAAAAGTAACAAAACTAACAAAGAAAAATACAAACGATTGTGATTTTTATCACAGTCTGAAGTAATTTCCCCCAGATTGTCTTTTTCACTCTGGTCATCGTCTGTCAGTTTTTTCTCGTCTTCTTCTCCCTCTGTTCCTTCATTTTCCTCTTCAGTATCTGAAATTTATATCAGACAATTATGACGAATTGAACCCGATATAAATTATAGTAAAATGTATTTTCATCTCACTTTTCTTTCTGTAAAACAGAAGATGGACACTTTGAGATCTGGTGCATAAAGAACATAAATTTCGGTTATGATAAACAGTAAATATAAACAGAAGAACAAAACAAAGGACAATTACTTACCTCTCAAACTTTTCCTGGAACGCCTGGTTACCAACCTGTTATTGAAAGGAACAATATCAAACTTGCACTGTGCTATAACAAGGTGAAGTATTGTTTGTCAAAGTAAAGAACATCCACGGTTGTAGGATAATTATCTCACCAGCATCACACTGGAGTCATTGAACTCATACCATCTGTCTTCATCCTCAGGTTTGATTGTTGCTGTGTAATGCCCACCTCTCAGAGTCCCAAAGTGCTCTACAAACGCGTACAGTTCATACGTCTGGTTCTGATCAACAAACACACACATTAATCTGGAAAGTGAAAAGGAAATGGAGAACAATCACAACATACTGGAATATACCTGAGGTAAGTCGACAGTGTAACAAACATCCACAGCACGGTTATCTTTACTGTATGACATGCGGCTGTAGTTGTATTCAAACCTCTTCAGCAGCAAAATCAAAATCTCTGGATGACGCTCTAGTTCATATTTCTACATGAAACACAGAGTTATTGATACAGTTAAAAACTGATATTTATATTAACTGTATATGAAGACACACAATCTTTTTTAATTGATATTAACTCAAACTCAGCCTTTCCTGTTCCAGATCTGCAGGGATCACCAATATATAATTAATTATTTGTCATTTTTGGGGCTGCATCATATTGTAGGAGGAACTGTTGCACTTTACAAAGCAGATGGCATCATGAGGAGAGAACATACAATGGAAATATTTAAGCAACATTTAAAAAAATCGCCTGGTAGTTTTGGCTTTAGCACAGATGGGTTTTCCCAAATGGACAATGACTCTAATTACACTGTCCAATTAATTAGGGATAACAAAGTCAGTATTTTTGAGAGGTCATCACAAACCCTTGAGCATGGCAGCCTGCAAAAAACAGATTTAAAAGAACAGTTCTTTCAGGAGGAACGGGTCAAAAATTCAGTAAATTATTGTGAGAAACTTGTGGACCCAAAACCTTTGACATTTTAAAGGCAACACTATCAAATTTTAATGAAATATAAGTAAACTTCAGAATATGACAAATATTTTAGCTCCATTTTCATTATTTAGGTATTTAGCTAATAGCTAATCAGTGCATTTTGTATATATTTTAAAATAATGTCAAAAGTTTTGTTTTGGTTGTTGTATAGTCAACATTTAAACAAATCCGGTTTCATTTCACTCACAACAGTAGTGTCACATTTGTTTTCACACTCATCACAGTACAGCTGGTCTTCTCCAAAAAACTTTACATCCTTTAAAAACTCCTGGATCCCGTCCTCCTGAAAACACACTTTCTGTTACTCCACAGACTTTCACCAGGTACTTTCCTGGTGAAAGTACCTGGTTAGTGCCAACATGGTTTCCACTAAGTAATAATCAGCAATCATTTACTATCTCAGACGACTTTTATGAGTTTGGTCTGGCACATAAAATGGTTTCTATTATGCAGGTTGTTTCTTACCACACTGTAGTTTCCATCACTAGAATCCATCAGCGGGAGAGAAAGAAACAAAAATGGCTCATTGTCTTTAGTGGATGAGCCACATTCACAAACAGTCCTGTTAACCAGCTCTCCTTTGAATATCTGAAAATACAATTGGATTTAAAAATCAATCAGCCTTTATTTTTCATTCACACTCTCTAGTTTTCTCTCCATTCTAATCCGACGGTGATTTTATGAGTAATTTATCTTTGCTGCTTCTTCACTGACCAGAGATAAAATCTTCTCAAGGTACTGACCAGCATCCTGCTGTTCATACACTGAGACAATGAAGGAGGAATGATACATAAAATGACATATTTTTATATTTTCTATAGTTAATATAATTGTTTATCAATATTTCTTCTACAGCTTGTCAAGATTTATGCTGAAGACAATACATTGGCACATCCCAGTTATGAAGGAAAGTGTCGTCCTTTACTCAGAAACAAGCTAACAGTTGATAAATGCATCTGATTATGTACTTTTTCAATTCTCAGTGCCTTTGTAACTTCTCTGGTTTCTGATGTTTTCTCTTTTAAACTCTTAAACAAAGTATTGAGCTGAACATTGATGTTGTCTTCATGGTGTTTTGTAGAACTGTTTATATTGTCAGAGATACAGAATATATATTGAAAAGAAACCCACCAAACATTTCTGCCTGCACAAAACACGTTTTTTGATTTATTCACAAACCTTTCTATAGCCTCTCTGAACTCTCTGGTCATGAACAGAACCTGCAGAATGCTGTTCAGGTAACATGTTGCTCCTTGGTTTCTCAACCCATGGTACTTAATGTCTGTGGGACATTTTGTTATGGAGCAATGCCCAACATTAATAAAAGACGTTCAAACAAATAATTATTAGCAGCTCAGCATGGAGGCCTTACCTTCTTTCATAGTGAATCACTAACGACAGATACGGCTCTTCTTCACAGAGCCGTCGTAGGAACGATTTCTGCTGCTGAGCCACCGCTGAAGTAAAAAGACAATAAAAGGCACTCCCATGACCCAAGAGACAGGGAGTCACAGCTTTCTCTTTCACTTAGCAACTAGAACATTTTGTTCAGAAAACTAAAACCACTGGTAAAATCATGAATGCTCACAAGTTAGAATTCAGTTAGCATCAATTCTCTTAAATCAGTTCTGACATCTTCAAATTTTGGGGATGTTGGAATTTCAGGAGGACGAGTGACCAGATAATTTTTTCTTCCATAAAAAAATTGTCAACATCTGTTGTTAACAAAACTGAGATAAACATCTGTTATTCTTTCCTTTTCTTTTCTTTTACATTTGTGTTTCAAGAAGAGTCCGTCAAGAATCTTAATAAATAGCTGCAAAAATCCAAACCGATAGAGATTTCAAATGCCAAAGAAGACATTTACAACCCCTGTCCTCTCAAACAGTGAGGGCAACAGAAAGCAAAAGAACAAGATACAAATGTTTTGTTTATGCTTGGTGTCATATAACAGGAAGAAATGTCAAAATGTAAGCCCAGGGGAATTCAACAAGTGTCACTAAAGAAAATGTTGGCGTCACTTTTTCGACAAACAAAATGAAACAAAAACTGAGTGACATTTTTAGGTACCTTTAGGTACCTAAAAGTACCTAAAAAAGTAGGTACTTTTTTACCTACTTTTTGGAAAGTAGGTAAAAAGTACCTAAAAATTCTTTACTCATGATGTTTAGTTCCTGTCATTTTCCTACTGAAGAGTCGATCAATAACGTGGAAGCAGCTCTGTGTGAATCAGTCACCTGGGTGCATTTCAGGTGAACTGATAAAGTTCAACGTCAGAATGAGGAAGAGTTATTTTGAGCGATCTTGGACATGGCTTCTTGATTTCAGACTGACTGAAAATAATATTTCAGAAACTACTGAGGTTTTCTCACACTTCCCTCTCTGTTAGAGAGAATGAGTTCAAATAAGAGAACAGCAGTTGTAGATAAAAATACTTCAATGATGTCAGAAGAGAGTGCACAAACTGGTTTTAGATTTTTAAAGGAAACAGTAGCTCACATCAAATTTGTGTAGAACATCATCTCATAATGCAATAGATGTTGAAGCAGGTGGGCTCCAGCAGCAGAAAACCACCTGGATGTTTTGCTACAATCAGGAACTTTTGACCACAGTTTACCAAGTTTTTATAGCGTCATTCTGGTCTTTTACATTGTTGGATCTGGTGACGTCTTTTCTTGTCTACCATAAATTCTCTGGCAGGTTTAGGTCAGGTCAGTTATCTAACTGTACAGAACAGTGGTACTATGGTAATTAAAACCAGCAAGTTTTATTTTTACAGGGGGGCAGTTGCCACGTCCTGCTGGGAAATTGAATAATCATGTAGTCATGACACTACATGTTCAATAATCTGATAGGTAGGTTCCTCACTTCCTTTTAACCAGTTGTCAATATTCTGTTAAGAAGTGCGATGTCAACACAGAACATACAGTGATGTATTAAGATGCTCTTTAACTCTAAATTTCACAGTTGAAAAATTATTTTTAGAAACTCAACTTTAAAAGATTTACAGTCCATCCATCCATCCATCCATCCATCCATCCATCCATCCATCCATCCATCCATCCATCCATCCATCCATCCATCGGCAGCGACAGAAACGTAAACAATGGGGAGATGCGCATTTTGTTGCTGGAAAAACAGGAACTATTTTGAGTTTCTTTAGCCAAGTCCGATTATTATGAGCGACTTTGGGCTTGTTTTTTTTCTTTCTAAAGTCGCTTCCAATTTAATGAGTCGCGGGTTGCGCTTTTGGGCTTGGAAATAGCATAACCCCCAGAATTTGTCTGACGTCACATCTAGTTAGTTTTCGTCAGACAACACCTCCATCATTTCACGAATGATTCTGTCCCGTTGTGTCTTTGTTATTGTCAGGTTAATATATTAGCTGTGAATGCCGTCGAGCTTCGCGTTCGCTCCAGAAAATCGCGACTAATCGAGAATATGAGCAGCGCAATAAACGTGAAAACAGCCTTGAATGAACGAGTCCGTAAAGTTGCGCAACTAAACGCTATTATAATTATTAATATTAAATTAAGTGTCACAAATCTGTGTAGCAGCCATCAGTATTGTGGAGCGTTAAGAGGAGCGCTGTGAGCTGAGCTGTGACAGAAAACACAGGGCGTAAAGCAGAACCTGGAACCTGGAAGCTGGGGCAGTAGGCTGGGGGCTTTAAAATCCTTCTTAGAGTTTTCCAGACAGTACTGGAACACACAAGAACACGCACAAATTACTAAAGTTTTTTTTTGTACTGTTGTAACCATTAAAAAAATCTCCCCTTCAGTTCAACCTTCCATCCATCCATCCATCTTCTGCCGCTTATCTGGGGTCGGGTCGCGGGGGCAGCAGCTTAAGGAGGGAGGCCCAGACTTCCCTCTCCCCAGCCACTTGGGCCAGCCCCTCCGGGGGAATCCCGAGGCGTTCCCAGGCCAGCCGAGAAACATAGTCTCTCCAGCGTGTCCTGGGTCTTCCCCGGGGCCTCCTCCCGGTGGGACGTGCCCGGAACACCTCACCAGGGAGGCGTCCAGGAGTCATCCTGACCAGATGCCCGAGCCACCTCAACTGGCTCCTCTCGATGTAAAGGAGCAGCGGCTCTACTCTGAGTCCCTCCCGGATGACCGAGCTTCTTTCTCTAAGGGAGAGCCCAGCCACCCTGCGGAGAAAACCCATTTCGGCCGCTTGTATCCGGGACCTTGTTCTTTCGGTCATGACCCAAAGCTCACGACCATAGATGAGGGTAGGAACGTAGATCGACCGGTAAATCGAGAGCTTCGCTTTTTGGTTCAGCTCATATAAGTGGAAATACATTGTTGATGTGACCACTATAAAATAGCTTATAATTAAGTATTGGCAAAGCTCAATGTAATTTCATAGGTGGCAGAACGTTGTTGTTAGTAGCTGCTGAAAGTAACTTAAAAAAGTTACTTTTAATATAACTAAGTTACTTTTTCAAGGTAACTATGCCATCACTGTTCCTAGGCCAGCTGAGAAATATGTCCTGGGTCTTCCCTGGTAGGACCTTTTGTGATTTTATATACATTTCAAAAGTATAAAACTTAATTTTTTTAATTTTCACTTTGTTTTTTTCAAACTGACTAATAATTTTTTTTGTGGATTATAAATAAATGCAAAATTTCAAGTTTCATGACACACTTTTATATAACCAGAACAACAGCAGCATTTTTATTTATTCAACAGCGTCTGATATTCAGGTCCACAACCTCACACACAAAATGAGATCAAAATGGCAAAGGTTACATTATGGAGAGCAAAAAAAGTCTTCTAATATTACAGAATTGCATGATGTAAATACTATAAAAGAAGCATCAAACAACACAAGACAGCTACATAATGTGACAATGCTTTACACATCAATAGGTGTTCAATCTGTTGTTCCAGGGAAACTGAAAGTCTCAATACTATAATAATGATCATGAAAAGATTTATCTGGAAGCTAGTTTATAATGAGCAGAGTACAAATATTGTTGGAATTGTCATAATTGCTGTTTTTTGATTTGAAACATAAATGAATAGCAGAGAAGAAGCAGGTAATCAAAGAACATGGTGGTTCACGTTATTCACATCACTTCTTCTGCCACACAGGGATAGACGTCTGTCTGGGAACAATGTCCGTGGAGCATACTCCATAAACATTTTGGCTTCCTGTTGTCCTACATTCACTAGTTGTCTTTAGGCAGCCAAAACAGAAGATTGTCTTACATTGGGGACATGTAATGTTTTTGCATCCTTTCCCAGTGTGCTGTAGTAGTGAGCCACATGTGGGACAGGCACGGACCGATGGACACCCTTTGATTCCCTTTACAGTGTTAATTTGGACATCTGGACATTCTCTCAGCGTCTTCAGGGCAGAATTGTGGCAGTCGTCGTTTTCGCAGCGGTCGACTCGAGGCTGTTGACCTTTCCACTCCCTCAGACACTGCCAGCAGAACCAAAGCTGCGTCCGGTCTTTGCTGTGCACACTTGGCAGCAGACAAAGAGGTTTGAGCTGCTCCCTCTGGTCACAGGAGTCATGCAGCCTGGACACTGGCAGGTGTGAGTTTGGAAGGTGAGAGGGAACAGAGGGATTTGAGTCAGACTAACGCATGTGTGCAGTTATAATTATATAATTAATTAGATACTTACAAACTTTGCTTTAGAATCTCTGGCGGCAACATTCAGGGCCAGGGTCGTCTCAAAGTTCTTCCTTTCACCAGGGGTCAGCACGGCCATTTTGCAAACCTCCTTATAAGGCCACTCAGCATCACAGCCAGACTGACCGCACACAAACCTGGTTTTTCCCTTTATTTACATAATCACAGAAATAATCAGGATTAAAGGTAAAAAAAGAAAAAGTCACTTCCATGTTTAACAATCTGATAGTAGGTTCCTCATTTCCTTTTAACCAGTTATCAATATTCTATTAAAAATGCTATGTGAACCCAGGAAATACAATGATGTATCAAGATGCTCTTTAAGTCTAAATTTCACAGTTGATAATTTGTGTTTGGAAAGTTAGCCTTGAAAATTTACAGTGAATCTGTCAAAGGTAAATAAACTAAAAGCAGCAGAAACAACAAACATCCATTTAGTTTAGTTCAATTAAGAGTAAGAGGCTCACAATAAAATATTTTACATTTAAAAGGAAAATGCATTTTATTGAAATTACAGACATAGTCCCGAATGTATTGTGCCAGAATTAAGAGATTTGTGCAGGTTTTGTTTTGATGAGTCTCTGTTTCTGTATCTAGAGAACAAAATGTTTTGAAACAGACAATAGATACATTTTCTTCAATAAGATTTTCATATTTGCGGAAAATCTGATTTTAAATTAATTTAATAACCAGAAAACTAAATCTAAAAAAACAGTACTGTCAGCACGCAGTACATGTGGAAAATAAACACCAAGAAACACGAAACGATCACCTCATTACTTGTCATCAGAATCAAATAAGATAGTTTCACGAGTTTATTTCTTTTTTTTAATTTTCGGTTTTGAATACAATTATATTTGAATCCTATCCCACCTGTTTGAGCAATTGTTGGCACCACCTTGTGAGAGACATCGGGGTCACCACATGTCCGCAGGACATCCGGGCTCTTGGGAATCAAACCTTCACACCCAACTGCAGAAACACATAAGACCCTCAGGTACATTTAACAACAAACTATGTATGCTTTAAATAAGACTGTAAATACAGCAAAATCTAAGACGTGTTTAAATAAAGCGCTGATGAACTGAAACGAGCCACTCACAGTCAAACTGATCCTCTTCTTCCACAAATTGGATTGTAGAGTCACTCAGGTTGTAGCGCTTAGTTTTATCGTCCATCATGGAAGATTTATTTACTTCTGCTGCGATGTAGAAAACATTCAACTTTATATTCTACTAAGTCTGATGGAAGGAAACTCTTTCGATTCCGACTCTGGTTATTCTTTACGAGTCATGTGACTTTCGCTTTGAAGCTGATCGCTGAAGATACACGCCTACATGAGAAGAGCAGGTGGATGGATGGCGGTGAAAAGTCAAGATCACATAAAGGAAAAATATTAGGTTACAGTTTTTATTGATCGTGCCATAGCTTCATAAAATTAACTGGTATGAATAATTTACAGTTTATTAAGACGAATGAATAATCTGACACGGCTCGTAATATTTGGTTTTTTATTTATTTTGAGCATCAAACATATATGCAGATAAACTAAAGCAAGCGCAAAAGTATTCAAATCAAGCAATTTACAGTTTACATATCTCACCACTTTTACGCAGTATTTATGTTTCAAGGAAACTGAATCGATTAAAGGTTTACCTACAATAAACACCTGTGAAAGAAAATCACAAACAAAACCTTAAATATGATTAAGTCATTTATTTAAACAATTTTAAGCAAGAAAACATTATTCAGTGGACAGCGAAAACCAAGAACAATAATCAATATTGACAAATAATTATAAATAAATAGAACCATGCTGTGGGAATGCTGAGATCATATTTTTAAGCATGAGGTTTTTAGTTCTTTCCAATGGCTTTGGCGTGAAATCCATCAACTATACATAAAAATGACTGGGATTTAATTTTCATTTTTACGTCGTTCACAATTATTAAAAGCTTCGAGATCATATTTCATTATTATATTATAATGATGCACAATATATATTTTCAGCAAACAGTGGACATTTATGTAGTAAAGGCAGGAGTCCAGTTTTGAGTTGAGTGGATCAGAGTGGATCAGAGTCGTGGACGATCAGCTCCACTCCTCCGTCACAACGAATCACAGCGTGGATCTCTGACTTGTGCTTTATCCCGCATTCAGCCAATGTTTGGGTCTCTTGCAGAGTTTTGCCTTTGTAGATCAGAGCCATCATCATTGCTGCAACTGCTGAAAATTTAAAATGAAATAAATCATCTTAAAGACTGATTTTTGCGCAAAACAAAACCGAAAGACACCTAAAGACTGTATGTTCAAACAAACAAGAGAAGATTTTGTTTCTTAAGAAAATGCCCCATGAAACCTAAAATAAATAAAATCCTTTATACAGGATGTAATTATATCTCAAGTTATTTACACAGTCCTCGTGATCCCATAAGACAAATTGCACACAATATCTTACATGGTTTAAAACGGTTTAGCATCTAAAGTCTCACATAAGTGATAATTGTGGTTTTTAAAACTGAATCGGCTTTTTAAACTACATTTCATCGTTTCATCTGTTCTATGCCTCAATGCATTTGAAATGAGAATTTCTCAGCAGCTGTATTTACCTATGTCACGACGTAGCTGCTGGATTATGCCCATCAGAAACTGCACACGAATGTCCTTAAGCTCCTCTTCTTGTTTACACACCTCGATCGGTTTTTTAAGGTTCTGCTCAAAACAGACGATGACCTGGCAAACCATGGCTTCTTCTTCTGATGACTTTAATCTCTGCTCCGGGATTAAAGCTGTGATGTGAAGTGACTGAGTCCGGGGGAGGACTTTATATATGATGAAAGAGAAAAGGCATGACTTAAAAAAGGTGGATCTGAGCAGGGTTTGATAAAAAATTTTATGGTAATTAATAAGACTTTGGTTGGGTGGCTAAGCTTATATTTTCTTATGATTATGTAATCAATGATCACAAAATGTTACTTGCTATGAATTTGAACTATGTCTTCCTTTGACCCGTTTATTATTATTATTATTATTATTATTATTATTATTATTATTATTTAATAATAATTTATTTATTTATTGGAAATATACAAATTATACCCATTTTCCAACTTATTACAAGATAACATACATATCATAATGTAAAATAAAACCCTAAATAAATAGACAAGGTACAGAAAGTTATGTCAACGGTCACATATGTAATTGAATAAATCTGGACCTAATTTTACACAATATAAAGATATATTTGATATACTGGAATATGTTGCCAAAACGTAGGAACAAATGTGAAGTTAATTCTTTAAAATGTTATTTAATTCAGAATTGGTGTTGTGTGAGAAAAGCAGCAGCTGACGAGAAGAAAAGATTGTTCCAGATAATCCTGTCAACATTTCAGGAAATAAGAGCTGGAATAATTAAAAAAAACTAATTTAATCTTTCCTCATAAATTCATAAATAGGGTTTCCCCAATGTTTCAGCTTAAATAGATATATTGTTAAGGTCTTTGTCACTTGGTAAAGTACCTGAAAGAACTTCCAGGTACTTTCCAGATTCACCAAAGCCCAACCCGTCAGAGTGCCAGTCTGGTTTATTATAAACCTGATAAAATGATCTGTGATGTAACTTTCATTTTCACTCTGCAACCTTTCCAATGTGCATTAAGATACAAGATCAACCTTTTGGAAGGAGCCTCCAAGTCATCAAACATGATCAGTAATGGTTTAGTCCACGTAAATAATTCTGTACTTTTCTGTTTATTAAATCAGTTTGATGAAGGCAGATTAATGAATATTCTTCACCTGTCAGCACAAACAGAGTAACTCTAAAACAATAAACAGTTTTAGTTATACAGAGCCTGTGAATCATTTCCTAAACACTAATTTCAATGTGAATGATGTTGAGGCCAAAACATCTCGTCTCTTCTTGGAATTACAGTGTTTATAGTAATCTCAGCATTGTGAGTCACAGCGCCACCAGTGGAATAACAGTGTTTAGCACTAAACATCACCCATGGAGGACAAACATTTTATGGTGTTTGTGAAAACACTCAAATACAGAATAACTTGGATTAAAGCTAAGAAGAGATGCTGAGTTCAGGTAATCCAGAAGAAACATTAAAAATAAATAAAAACAAAAGAAACATAAACTAAGACAGACTTTGTACAATTGTCTTCAAGAACATATATTAAGAATATAAAGAGCATCTTACTACAAATATGACAGAGATTAAATGATTGAACTGTGTCTTAGAGAGAAGCATTTAACTTATTGGGGACGGATATAATTGGTGAATTTTACAAAGTTAATTTCTTCCTGGTGGAAAATAATTTTTTTTACTTAGTGAATTTATAAAGAAAACTTTTGGCCTCCTTCCTTAATTGGCATAAAGTATGTGGCTAAGAAAGATGGTGTTTCATCTGCCAAATTTTACAGTTTTACATTTCTTTATTTTAATTTACTTTAAAACAACAAAAATTCTCTTAAAATTTTCAGTTTAAAAAATAACAGTTTAAAAATTTTTCCAAAACATGTTAACACAATGATTTTAGAGAAACAAATTTCACATTAAGTAGATTAAAAAAGAATCTCCATTTAAGATGGAGACCTACTTTGAGACAGAGTAAAAACACTTTTAGTAAAAAATTATGTTTTATTAGTTAATTGGAGGCCAGAGAAGAAATTATTGTTAATATAAAATGTAACATGAGAATAAAAATATTGCAAAATAGAAAAAAGAAGTTTCACAGTTAATGAACATCAACAAAAATAACTGCAACATGTTTTTAAAGGTCTTGTTGGCTCTAGTGGCCTTTATTTGACAGTGAATTGACAGCAAAATGGGTAATAAGAAAAGGGGAAGACCTGTGGCAAAGGTCACCAGAACAGGAATCAAACCTGCGGCAGCCGTGCCAAGGACCAAGGCCCATATGTGGTTGCTCTTAACCCTGTGCCACCACAGCACCCTGCACTGCATCAATTTCATCCAGGTTTCAGCAAGAACAGATCAACAGGAAGCATCTGTTGCTGCAGTTTTACTTCCTGTGCCACACAGGTATGGCTGTCTGTCTGGGAGCCACACCATCACTGCAGGGATGAAGTAGGAGCTGGTCTCCAGACACTCAGGAGTCAGCTTCAGACACACGAAGCAAAACTCCACCTGGCAGCGAGGACAGGTGATGTTCTTGCAGCCCGTCTTGTCGTGCTCCACTCTCTGTCCACAGGTGGGACAGGCCCTGATGGAGGGACAGCCCTCGACCCCTGCACCTCGGGAAGGATGTGCCTCGCAGGTCCGGGAGCAGCTCCAGGTCATGGTTTTTGCAGTCATCATTGTCACAGCAATCAGAGCGTGGAGCCGGACCTTTCCACGGCTTCAAACACTGCCAGCAGAACTGGACTTGTTTCTTCTGGTCTGCAGTGCAAATTAAGCACTGAACGCAGAGGTTAGTCAGGTTCTTTCTCTCAACGTAGCTCTTACACCCAGGGCACTGTAAGAGGAAAACATAATATTTAAGTAGAACAGTTAAAGTCAAGACTGCCCTGAAGTTAGAGACACTTACTTCTCTAAACTCCTGGTACTCTGCAGCAGCCAGACGAGCGATGGTCTCTCAAAGTATTCCATCTCTTCAACGCTCAGGCCCAGCAGGCGACGCACCTCTCGATACGGCCACACACAGCACCACAAATCTCCTGGGTGTCATCGTCTATAGCAGGACACCTGAACTTGTACTGACCCTAAGATGGTCAGACAACATGTAACCATAAAGAAAAGCAATAGTTACTACCCATCAATCTGGAAGAGTTAAACCAGTTCAAACTGTTTGAGGTCTAAAGTGAGGAAGATTATTCACACATCAAAACTTCTAGGGTCATGAGCCTTATTAGAGAGGGGTGAAACAAAAAAGGCTCTCTGGTGTGCCGTACTTATGTCATCTCAGATTAGGTCAAACTAGTTCAACGGGATCCAGTCCCCAACTGGAGTCAAAATGGACAACTAACCTTTCTATAGCCTCTCTGAACTCTCTGGTCATGAACAGAACCTGCAGAATGCTGTTCGGGTAACATGTTGCCCTTGGTTTCTCAACCCATCCATCCATTTTCTATACCCTTGTCCCTCAGTGGGGTCAGGAGGTGCTGTGCCTATTCCTAGCAAACGCTCCGGGCGTAGAGGCAGAGTACACCCTGGACAGGTCGCCAGTCTGTCGCAGGGCAACACAGAGACAGACAAGACAAACAACCATGCACACACACACCTAGGGACAATTTGGAAAGGCCAATTAACCTGACAGTCAGTTTTTAACTGTGGAGGAAGCCAGAGTACCGGAGGAACCTGCATGCACAGGAGAACATGCAACCCATTCAGAAAGACTGGGGCCGGGAATCGAACCCAGAACCTTCTTGCTGTAAGGCAACAGCTTAACAGCTGCACCACTGTGCAGCATTGGTACTACCCATGGTATTTAATATCCGTTTGTTACAGAACATCCTACAATATTAACAGAAGAAGATCTATTACATAATTACATAATTATCAGGAAACTCAGGATTTATCCATTAGCTTGGTTCATAGTGAATCACTAACGACAGATACGGCTCTTTTTCACAGCGCCGTCGTGGAACGATTTCTGCTGCTGAGCCACCGCTGAAGTAAAAGACAGAAAAGGCACTCATGACCTAAGAGACATGGAGTCAGAAAAGCTTTTCTTCCTTAGCAACGAGAACATTTCATTCAGAAAACTAAAACCAAAAGAACAAGATGCAAATGTTTTGTTTATTTCCCATAACAGAAAGAAAGGGCATATGTAAGCCCAGGGAATTCATGTATCTCTGAAAAAAGAAATGCTGGTTTCAGGTTTTCAACAAAAAAAATGAAACAAAAACTGAGTGAGGAGCTGGAAAGTACCTGAAAATACCTGGCTTATGTTTAGTTTCTGTTATTTTCCTACTGAAGAGTCGACCAATAACGGGGAAGCAGCTCTGTGTGAAACAGTCACCTGGGTGCATTTCAGGTGAACTGATAAAGTTGATGTAGAATGAGGAAGAGTTATTTTAAATGATGTTGGGGCTTCTTGATGCCAGACTGGAAATATATTTGAAACTACTGAGGTTTTCTCACACTTCCTCTCTGTTAGAGAGAATGATTTCCCAAGTAAAGAACAGCTGTTATGTGGTTTTATATTTAAGAAAGAAGCAGTAGCTCACGTCAAATTTCACAGAACATCGTCCTCAGAAAGCACTGGATGTTGAAGCAGATGGGCTCCAGCAGCAGAAAACCACCTGGAGGTTTTGCTACAATCAGGAACTTTGACCACAGTTTACAGCTGATTCTCCAAAATTAAACATTGACAGATGTGAAGAATGTTACCTGTTTCCTCAAGTTTCTACTTTTGCTCAGACCTTCACGTCAGAAGATTCAGCTGCAGCTCCGTCCTGGATTCAGATATGTGGGGCGGCTCCTGACACACTGACTCCAACCGTCTGGTGGTTCTATCCCAGAAAAGATGCCTTGTTGTGCATCTTTTCTAACACACTTTTCTGCTCACTAAACTTTCCTTTAAATGCTTGAACAGCATTCTGTGAACAGCCAGACTCTTTAGTAAAGACCTTTGTGACCAACCATCCTTATGGAGGCTCTGAGGATTGTTGACAATACTGTAGAATTGTCAACTCAGCAGTCTTCCCTAAGGGGTGAAGGCCATAATAAAATATATCTCTATTAAAAACATCTTTCATTATTTTGTGTAACTTAAAACATTTTAGAGAAACTTTTAATGTCAAAGTCTTTAATATTACTCAAAGAAGAGGATTGAATTGTTTTATGCTGTGGGAAATGAAACTATATAATTACCTATATTTCACTTTTGAAACTAAGTTACAGAAATGAGTTAATTTGTCCCTAATAATATAATAAGATGCATATATGTTCTACTTTGAGATCATATGTGAGTGACTGAACAAAACCTGAGAAAGAAAAAGTAAAGAAATTTAAATTCCCTTTGAAAACTTAAAAGATATGCTTAGCACATAAAGCACATGTAATATATATAATTTACAATAAATTAAATAACATTTATTTTTCAAACAGTCATTGCTTACTTTATCTGGATTATAAATTAAAATGAATTCCAAATTTTATGGGTCCTCTTTATTTAACCAGAACAACAACAGTAACATTTTATTTGATTAAAAATCACTGATTGCACTACTTCACATATGAAATTAAATGAAAATAACATCACAGTTATATCATAAAAATAAAGCAAACAATGTCTGAAGGCTTACTTTCCAATAAAGTAGATCAGAAAATTGTGGAATTGCAGGAAATGTTGGATTTTAAGATAATACATGAGTAAGAAGCAGGAGAATAAAACAGTGGTAGTTTATGTAATTCACATCAATTTCTCTCCCACACAGGAATAGACGTCTGTCTGGGGGCAATACCACCGAGGCAAATATCAAAGTCATCTGTTATACATTCATCAGCATGCATTAGGCAGCCAAAACAAAATGTCATCTGACATCGGGGACATGAAATCTCTTGCATCCTATCCCACTGTGCTGCAGCAGTGAGCCGCAGGTGGGGCAGGCACGGACCGACGGACAGCTTCCCGTTAGCTCAATTTGGACTTCTGGACACTCTCTCAGCGTCTTCAGGGCAGAATTGTGGCAGTCGTCGTTTCCGCAGCGGTCGACTCGAGGCTGTTGACCTTCCACTCCTCAGACACTGCCAGCAGAACCCAAAGCTGGTCCGGTCTTTGCTGTGCACACTTGGCAGCAGACAAAGAGGTTTGAGCTGCTCTCTCTGGTCACAGGAGTCATGCAGCCTGGACACTGGCAGGTGTGAGTTTGGGAGGTGAGAGGGAACAGAGGGATTTGAGTCAGACTAAAGCAAGTGTGCAGTTATCACTATATCATAAATTAGATACTTACAAACTTTGTGTTAGGATCTCTGGCGGCAACATTCAGGGCCAGGGTCGTCTCAAAGTTCTTCCTTTCTCCAGGGGTCAGCACGGCCATTTTGCAAACCTCCTCATAAGGCCACTCAGCATCACAGTCAGACTGACCGCACACAAACCTGGTTTCTCCCTTTATTCAGATAATCACAGGAATAAACAGGATTAAAGGTAAAAAAAAAACACTTTAGTTCAACAATCTGGGAGATTCTTAATATTCTGCCAATATTAGACCATGAAAATGTTAAAATGTATCATGTCAAAAGTTAAAATACAGTGATAATTTATGGCATTGTGATTTAAATTTCACAGCTGAGAACTTGTTTTTGGAAAATTAGCTTTCATTTTTTAACAGTGAATCTCTTGTAGATAAATAAGCTAAACAAGAGATTTTGACTGATTTACAGTAATATATTTCAAATTTCACGTTCATAACAAAGTCAAAATTATGACTTCATTAGAATTAGAGGCACATTCCTAAATATACGTCAGAGTGTTATAATTAAAAAATTTGCGCAGGTTTTGCTTCTGGTGCTTCTCTGTTTCTGTACATTGGAAGTGGGGAAACTCAAATAAATATACAAAATACAAAAAAAATGAAAGAGAGGATAGATATTTTCTTCAAAAAGATTTTAATATTAGCGGAAAATTCGATTTAAAAAGCATTTAGTGACCAAAAAACTAGATCAAAAAAGCAGTATTGTCAGCATTATTCTGTTCTGGAAAATACATGTGGAAAATAAACATCACCAGGAAACATGAAACCGATCACCTCATTACTTTTCATCTGAATCAGAATAATATAATTCCACGAAACTTGCTTACAATTGTCATTTTTTTTCTACTTTCGGTTTTGAATGTGAGGTTACTGTCATATCCCACCTGATTAAGCAATTCCTGGCACCACTTTGTGAGAGACATGGGGTCACCACATGTCCACAGGACATCCGGGCTCTTGGGAATAAAAACCTTCACACAGAACTGCAGAAACATCCAGTGAGATCCTCCAACATATTTAAAAACAAACTATGCATGCTTTAAATAAGATTACAAATACAGTAAAAACTAATACAGACAGAAGCAACAGTATTTGCAGCGCCGATGAACTGAAACGAGCCACTCACAGTCAAACTCATCCTCTTCTTCCACAAATCTGATTGTAGAGTCGCTCAGGTTGTAGCGCTTAGTTTTATCGTCCATCATGGAAGATTTATTTACTTCTGCTGCGATGTAGAAAACAGTCAACTTTATATTGTATTAGGTCTAACAGAAGGAAACTCTTTCGATTTCGACTACCAGTCATGTGACTTTCGCTTTGCAGCTGATCGCCGAAGATACACGCCTACATGCGAAGAGCAGGTGGATGGATGGATGGATGGATGGATGGATGGATGGATGGATGGATGGATGGATGGATGGATGGATGGATGGATGGATGGATGGATGATATTTAATGAACGAAGGTGAAAAGTCAAGATCACATGAAGGAAAAATATTAGGTTACAGTTTTTATTGATCGTGCCTTAGCTGCATAAAAAATTAACTGGTATGAATAATTTACAGTTTATTAAGAGTGAAAAATTTGACACAGTTCGTAATATTTGGTTCTTCATTTATTTTTGAGCATCAAACATAAGCAGACAAACTAAAGCAAGCGCAAAAGTATTCAAATTATGCAATTTACAGTTTACATATCTCACCACTTTTTACGCAGTATTTATGTTTTCAAGGAAACTGAATCGATTAAAGGTTTACCTACAATAAACACGTGTGAAAGAAAATCACAAAACCTCAGCAGTTAATAACCTAAGGGAAAAAGAGATTAATATTCGATCAAATATGATTAAGTAATTTATTTAAAACATGTTTTTTTTAAACAAGAGAACAATTATTCAGTGGGACAGCGAAAAACATGTGCTTACATAACCAAGAACAATAATCAATATTGACAAATAGTTATAAATAAATAAAAACATGCTGCGGGAACATGCTGAGATCATATTTTCATGTATGAGATTTGTGATGATTTTTTCTAATGGCTTTGGGGGAAAAACCAACAACGCATGAGAATGACTGGGCGATTTCATTTTTGTTTTCACTTTGCATGTAGATCTTTTTTTGTACATCTTTCACAAATACATATGATGCATTATCTTTCCAACAAACAGCATCATTATTTTCCTCCTGTTTGTTGACTCTATTCAACTCCACTCCAGTTTTGAGTTGAGTAGATCAGAGTGGAGCAGGGTCGTGGATGATCAGATCCAGTCCTCCGTCACAGCGCATCACCGCGTGGACCTCAGACCTGTGCTTGATCCCGCATTCAGCCAACGTTTGGGTCTCTTGTAGGGTTTTGCCTTTGTAGATCAGAGCTATCGCAGATGTAAAAGCTGTAGCTGCTGTAACAGCTGTAACTGCTGTAACAGCTGTAATTGCTGTAGCTGCTGTAACTGCTGTAACAGCTGAAAATGTAAAATGAAATAAATTATCTTAAAAGACTGAGCTTTGCGCAAAACAAAACCGAAAGACACAGAAAGACTATATGTCCAAAAGAAACAAGAGAGGATTTTTTTCTTGAGAAAATGCTCCATGAAACCTTAAATAAATCAAATCGTTCATATATGACGTAATCACGGCTAAAGTTACTTATACAGCCTATTTGGTCTTTTCAGAAAAACTGCACTCCCCTAATATAAACAGTTTAAAATAGTTTAGAACAAATAGCTGCGCATCGAGTGTCTCATAAAGACAATTGTGGATTTTAAAAACTTTTAGAACAAATAGCTGCGCATAGATTGTCTCTTAACACAATTGTGGATTTAAATCTCATCGTTTCATCTGCTCTATGTCTCAATAAATTTGAAATGGGAATTTCTCAGCAGGTGATTTACCTATGTCACGGCGTAGCTCCAGTATTTTGTCGATCAGAAACTTCACAGCAATGAGCTTAAGCTCCTCTTCTTGTTTACACACCTCGATCGGTTTTTTAAGGTTCTGTTCAAAACAGACGATGACCTGGCAAGCCATGGCTTGTTCTTCTGATGACTTTAATCTCTGCTCCGGGATTAAAACTGTGATGTGAAGAGACTGAGTCGGAGTGAGGACTTTATATGTGATGACAGAGAAACCTATTTGCTTTCATTTGTGTTAAAGGCGTGGCTTAAAAATGCAAAACAAAAAAAAAAAAACAGTGGATGAATCTCAGCAGAGTCTGATAAAATAAAAAATTATATGATAATTTATAATTCTTTGGTTGGGTGGATAAGCTTATATTTTCTGATGATGATGTAATCAATGATTTCAAAATGTTGCATGTTATGGATATGAACTATGCCTACCTTTGAAACATTTATCATTATTATTATTGTTGTTGTTGTTAATTTATGTATTTATTTGGAATTTGCAAATAATACCCATCTTCCAACTAATTGCATGATAACACACATCTCATAATATCAAATAAAACCCTAAATAAATAGACAAGGTACAGAAAGTCATGTCAAGAGTCACATATGTAATTAAATTATTCCGGACCTAAATTTATACAAGGATGTAAATAATATTTATCAATTAAAAGCATGAAAGTATAATGTGTCATTGTATGTTGATATACTGGAATGTGTTGCCAAAAACGTAGGACTAGACAACATTTCTTTCTATGAGTGATGACATAATATAAAATATTAAGTTAATTCTTTAAAACTTTATTTAATTTAGGCCTAGGAGTTTGGGAGAAAGGCAGCATCTGACGAGAAGATAAGATTCCTCCACATAATCCTATCAACATTTCAGGAAATAAGAGCCAGAAAAATTAAAATTGAATGAATTTCACCTTTTCTCATAAATAGGGTTTCCTATTGTTCCCCTGTTTATATAGATAAATTGATAAGGTCATTGTCAAGATCACCTGGTGGCGGTAAAGTACCTGAAAGAACTTCCAGGTAGTTTCCAGATTCACCAAAGCCCAACCCGTCAGAGTGCCAGTCTGGTTTATTATAAACCTGATAAAATGATCTGTAATGTAACTTTTGTTTTTAACATTTCCAAGGTGCATTAAGATACAAAATCAACCTTTGGAAGGAGAAGCCCAAGGCATCAAACATGATCATTAATGGTTTAGTCCAAGAAAATAATTCTGTACTTTTCTGTTTATTAAATCAGTTTGATGAATATTCCTCATCTGTCAGCACAAACAAACAGAGAAACTTTAAAACAATAAACAGTTTTAGTTATACAGAGCCTGTGAACCATTTCTAAACACTAATTTCACATGTGAATGATGTTGAGGCCAAAGACATCTCGTCTCTTCATGGAATAACTGTGTTTATAGTAATTCAGCTACAGCTCTAAAAACTGCGCCACTGTGCAGCCCTGGTTTCTCAACCCATGGTACTTAATGTCTGTTGGCAGAACATGCTACAATATTAACAGAAGAAGATCAATTACATAATTATTGGGAACTCAGGATTTATCCATTACCTCGGTTCATAGTGAATCACTAACGACAGATACGGCTCTTCTTCACAGCGCCATCATAGGAACGATTTCTGCTGCTGAGCCACCGCTGAAGTAAAAAGACAGTAAAAGACACTCCCATGACCGAAGAGACATGGAGTCAGAAACAGCTTTCTCTTTCACTTTGCAACTAGAACATTTCATTCAGCAAACTAAAACCACTGATAAAGTCCTGAACGCTCACAAGTTAGAATTTAGTTAATATAAATTCTCTTAAATCTGTACTGACAGCTGCAAGGTGTCCTTGCTTGGCTTGGTGTCCCATAACAGAAAGAAAGATCAAAATGTAAGCTTAGGGGAATTCAGGAGTCACTAAAGAAAATGATGGCGTCACTTTTTCGACAAACAAACAAAATGAAACAAAAACTGAGTGAGAAGCTGGAAAGTACCTGAAGATTATTGACTCATGACATTTAGTTCCTGTTATTTTCCTACTGAAGAGTCGACCAATAACGTGGAAGCAGCTCTGTGTGAATCAGTCACCAGGGTGCATTTCAGGTGAACTGATAAAGTTCAACGTCAGAATGAGGAAGAGTTATTTTGAGTGATCTTGGACATGACTTCTTGATTCCAGACTGACTGGAAAGAATATTTTAGAAACTACTGAGGTTTTCACGCACTTCCCTCTCTGTTAGAGAGAATGAGTTCAGTCTGTTTAGAGAGAATGACTTCAAGTAAGAGAACAGCAGTTGTGTGGTTTTATATTTAAGAAAGAAACAGTAGCTCACGTCAAATTTCACAGAACATCATCTCAGACTGCACTGGATGTTGAAGCAGATGGGCCACAGCAGCAGAAAACCACCTGGAGGTTTTGCTACAATCAGGAACTTTTGACCACAGTTTACAGCTGATTCTCCAAAATTAAACATTGACAGATGTGAAGAATGTTACCTGTTTCCTCAAGTTTCTACTTCTGCTCAGACCTTCACGTCAGAAGAGTCAGAATTTTAAATAAATAAAATTAAAAGCATTCAGACATCCTGTCTTCTTCAGTGGTTCAAATTTAATGTTGGGTGATGATTATGTTTCCTTTCACATCATTAGCTGTTGCCAGCAGAATGAAGAAAAGCAGGTTTAGGGGAGACTGTGGAGTTAGTGGTTATTAATCTGATCAGTTTAATTAATCTGTGTGATGTAAATAAAATATATTCTCACTCCACCTTGTGAAAATCTTTTTCACTGCTCTGTGTCTGTTTCTGGGACGTTTTGTCTGGTTTGGTGTAAGTTGTAACAAACGCTCTCAGGACATTTAATTTGGAAACATTGATTGTCACAATTTATCAAACTGATTACCAAGTTTTTTATAGCGTCATTCTGGTCTTTAATATTGTTGGATCTGGTGACGTCTTTTCTTGTCTACCATAAATTGTCTATCAGATTTAGGTCAGGTCAGTTATCTAACCACTCCAGAACTGTGATACTGTGGTAATTAAAACCAGCAGGTTTTATTTTTATTGGGGTGCAGGTGCTCCATCCTGCTGAGAAATGAAATAATCAGCATCTCCATAAAGTTTATCACCAGAGAGAGAAAGATCTAAAATTTCCTGGTAGAAGACTGAACTTGATAAAACACAGAAGACAAATACCAGCAGGTCTCCATCACCGACTGTGGAAACGTCACAATCCACGTCAACAAACTTGATGACTTCCTCACTCTGGTAACTTGGTTTCCAAATGAAGTGCAAAATTTGCTTCATGTGAGATTACGACTTTAAGCCACTGAATAATATTCCGGTCGTCTTTACCCTTCGCCCATGTCAGACATGTCTGAAGTTTTCTTTGGTACATCTTGTGAATCTGTTGTTATCCCTGCTGCTTGTGTGTTTTTTTATCTATGTGTCCACTAAACCTCTCATCAAGATACTTGAACACAGCAGTCTGTGAACAGCCAGCCTCTTTTGTAAAAACCTTTTGTGGCAGCCTTCACTGACAGCCTACTGAAGGCTGCCATTACTCAGAATCTTTCTCCATTGCAGTGTACCATAACATGGCTATACCATACAGTTCTCTGTTAAAATATATTTCTCTAGTCTCATGTAAACTTTTCAACTTGGTGATTTTTAAATCTTCAAAATCACCAAAAAAAATAAAGGTTTCTGCATGTAATAAAACTTTGTAGAGAATTTTAGATTTAGGACTAATTTACTGAAATAATTTATGTGGTAATAAACTTAGATGCATGTGTGCTCTGCTTTGATATCATATGGCAATCAGAGAGTGAAACCTGAGGACGAGGAAGCCGAGAGGAGAAACATTTATTATTCAAACTGAATGATTGTAAATGACTTGGATTAAGTTTCACTCTTTATTTAGCCAAAACAATACAACACTTTTATTTGTCCAACAATTCCTGATTTTGAGTTTGCACTATATGCAAAAATGCAGTCAAGATGATTAAGATTGCCTAATGAAGAATAAACTTAAGAGTCACACAATATGATAGGATTACTTGATGCAAATACAGCACAAAAGCTCAATTTTCTTGGGACATCCTTTAATGGGTTCTTCATTTGTTGTAGCTTCATGATAATAAATTTCCCAACATGACAATATTTATTTGGCAACTACTTTGTAGTAAGCATGTACAAAGATTGTTCAAATTGTTGCAAATGTTGGATTTTAAAGATGATACAGGAATAGCAAGAACAAGCAGGTAAATAACAAACAGTGGTAGTTTATGAATCACATCATTTCCTCTGCCACACAGGAATAGATGTCTGCCGAGGAGCAATGCCAGTAACACTACAGCTACAGCCAGCACTCTTTAGGCAGCCCAAACAAACGACATCTTACATCGGGGACATCTAATGTTTTTGCATCCTTTCCCAGTGTGCTGCAGCAGTGAGCCGCAGGTGGGGCAGGCACGGACAGACGGACATCCTTTGAGTCCTTCCGTTAGCTCAATTTGGACTTCTGGACATTCTCTCAGCGTCTTCAGGGCAGAATTGTGGCAGTCGTCGTTTTCGCAGCGGTCGAGTCGAGGCTGTTGACCTTTCCACTCCCTCAGACACTGCCAGCAGAACCCAAAGCTACGTCCGGTCTTTGCTGTGCACACTTGGCAGCAGACAAAGAGGTTTGAGCTGCTCCCTCTGGTCACAGGAGTCATGCAGCCTGGACACTGGCAGGTGTGAGTTTGGGAGGTGAGAGGGAACAGAGGGATTTGAGTCAGACTAAAGCATGTGTGCAGTTATCACTATATCATAAATTAGATACTTACAAACTTTGCTTTAGAATCTCAGGGCGGCAACATTCAGGGCCAGGGTCGTCTCAAAGTTTTTCCTTTCTCCAGGGGTCAGCACGGCCATTTTGCAAACCTCCTCATAAGGCCACTCAGCATCACAATCAGACTGACCGCACACAAACCTGGTTTCTCCCTTTATTCAGATAATCACAGGAATAAACAGGATTAAAGGTTAAAAAAAGTCACTTCCATGTTTAACAATCTGATAGTAGGTTCCTCATTTCCTTTTAACCAGTTATCAATATTCTATTAAAAATGCTATGTGAACCCAGGAAATACAGTGATGTATCAAGATGCTCTTTAACTCTAAATTTCACAGTTGATAATTTGTTTGGAAAGTTAGCCTTGAAAATTTACAGTGAATCTGTCAAAGGTAAATAAACTAAAAGCAGCAGAAACAACAAACATCCATTTAGGTTAGTTCAATTAAAAAGAGTAAAAAACGTACAATAATATATTTAATATTTAAAAGGAAAAATGCATTTTATTGAAATTACAGACATATTCTTGAGTGTATTGTGGCAGAATGAAAAGATTTGCGCAGGTTTCGTTTTTGATGAGTCTCTGTTTCTGTATCTAGAGAAAAATTGTTTTGAAACAGAGAATAGATACATTTTCTTCAATAAGATTTTCCTATTTGCGGAAAATTAGATTTTAGATTAATTTAATAACCAGAAAACTAGATTAAACAAAAAACAGTACTGTCAGCACGCAGTACATGTGGAAAATGAGCACCACCAGAAAACACGAACCGATCACCTCATTAGTTTTCATCTGAATCAGAATAAGATAGTTTCACGAGCTTACAATTGTCATTTTCCCCCCCCTATTTTCGGTTTTGAATAAGATTATATTTGAATCCTATCCCACCTGTTTGAGCAATTGTTGGCACCACCTTGTGAGAGACATCGGGGTCACCACATGTCCGCAGGACATCCGGGCTCTTGGGGAATCAAAACCTTCACACAGAACTGCAGAAACATCCAATGACAAGATTATAATTATAAATACAGTGAAAACTAAGACGTGTATAATTAAAGCGCTGATGAATTGAAACGAGCCACTCACAGTCAAACTGATCCTCTTCTTCCACAAATTGGATAGTAGAGTCGCTCAGGTTGTAGCGCTTAGTTTCATCGTCCGTAGAATGATCTGTGTTGAGGTGAGCTCTTAAAGACGTGAAGAAAAACGGATCGGGCGGTACAGTAGATAACCGGGGTCTCCGGATTTCCGCTGCGGTGCAGAAAACAGTCAATTTGATATTATATTAAGACTAACAGAAGGAAACAATTTCGACTCTGGTTATTTTTTACGAGTCATGTGATTTTCGCTTTTAGAAATGCTTCATGAAGCCTAAAATAAATAAAATCCTTTATGCAGGATGTAATCACATCACTTACTTACACAATCCTCGTGATCACATCAGACAAATTGCACACCCCTAATATCTTAAACTGTTTAAAATGGTTTGGAACAAATGGCTGCGCATCTAAAGTCTTACATAAGTGATAATTGTGGATTTTAAAACTGAAAATCGGCTTCTTAAACTACATTTCATCATTTCATCTACTCCATGTCTCAATGCATTTGAAATGAGAATTTCTCAGCAGGTGTATTTTACCTGTGTCACGGCGTAGCTGCTGGAATTTGTTCCTCATAAACTGCATACGAATGCGCTTAAACTCCTCTTCTTGTTCACACACCTCGATCGGGTTTTCATGGTTCTGTTCAGAACAGACGATGACTTGGTGAGCCATGGCTTCTGTTGATGACTTTAAACTCTGTTTCTGGATTACAGCTATAAGTGACAGAGGAGCAGGGAATGACAGAAGAGCCTATTTGCTTTCATTTTTGTTAAAGGCATGGTTTAAAAATGGGGGGAGGGAGGAGTGGCTCTAAGCAGGGTTTGATAAAAAAAATTATATTGTAATTTATAATTCTTTGGTTGGGTGGATAAGCTTATATTTTCTGATGATGATGTAATCAATAATTACAAAATGTTCGATGTTATGAATATAAACTGTGCCCAATTGCCAAAAACATAGGAACAGACAACATTTTTTTCTATCAGAGATAATAATATAAAATATTAAGTTAATTCTTTAAAACGTTACTTAATTCAGGCTTGGAGTTTTGGGAGAAAGGCAGCAGCAAATGAGAAGAAAAGAAAAGATTGCTCCAGATAATGCTGTCAACATTTCAGGAAATAAGAGCTGGAATAATAACAACAAAACTCATTTCAACTTTCCTCATGAATAGAGTTTAGAGTAAGGTCATTGCCAAGATCACTTGGCGGTACCAGGTACTTTCTGAATTCACCAAGGCCCAGCCTCTCAGAGTGCCAGTCTGGGTTATTATCCATCCATCCATCCATTTTCCTGCACCATTTTTCCCTTACTGGGGTCGGGAGGGTTGCTGGTGCCTCTCCAGCTGTCATTTCGGGCGAGAGGCGGGGTCACCCTGGACACCCACGACTGTCTAGGGTCGCCTGGACAGACTGGCGACCCTGGACAGGTCGCCAGTCTGTCGCAGGGCAACACAGAGACACACAGGACAAACAAACATGCACACACACACTCACACCTAGCCAATTAAACTGGGGGAGGAAGCCAGAGTACCCGGAGAGAACCCATGCATGCCCAGGGAGAACATGCAAACTCCATGCAGAAAGACCGGGGCCGGGAATCGAACCCAGAACCTTCTTGCTGCAAGGCAACAGCTCTACCAACTGCGCCGCTGGGCAGCCCATCTGGGTTATCATAAACCTGGTAAAAGGATCTGTGATGTAACGTTCACTTCCACTCTGCAACATTTCCAATGTGCATTAAGATTCAAGATCGACCTTTTAGAAGGAGGAGCCTCCAAGTTATCAGATATTATCAGTAATGGTTTAGTCCAAGTAAATAATCCTGTACTTTCTGTTTATTAAATCAGTTTGATGAATGCAGATTAATGCATATTATTCACCTGTCAGCACAAACAAACAGAGTAACTCTAAAACAATAAACAGTTTTAGTTATACAGAGCCTGTGAACCATTTCTAAACACTAATTTCACATGTGAATGATGTTGAGGCCAAAAACATCTCGTCTCTTCTTGGAATTACAGTGTTTATAGTAATTCAGCATTGTGAGTCACAGCGCCACCCAGTGGAATAACAGTGTTTAGCACTTAAACATCACCCATGGAGGACAAACATTTTATGGTGTTGTGTGAAAAACACTCAAATACAGAATAACTAGCTGAATATTGTATTAAAGCTAAGAAGAGATGCTGAGTTCAGGTAATCCAGAAGAAACATTAAAAATAAAACCTAAACTTAGAATATGAAAATAAAAACAAAAGAAACATGAACTAAGACAGACTTTGCACAATTGTCTTCAAGAACATATATTAAGAATATAAAGATATAAATATCCCCCTACAAATATGACAGAGATTAAATGATTGAACTGTGTCTTAGAGAGAAGTATTTAACTTATTGGGGACGGATATAATTGGTGAATTTTACAAAGTTAATTTTTTCCTGGTGGGAAATAATTTTTTTACTTAGGTGAATTTATAAAGAAAGCTTTTGGCCTCCCTTCTTATTTGGTATAAATAAAATATGCAGCTAAGAAGAATGTTATTTTATCTGCCACATTTGCATTTCTGTGTATTTGATATTGACTTTAAATTTTCCAGTTTCAAAAATAAAATCATAATTTTCCAAAATATTTCAACACAATAGTTTTAGAGAAGAAAATTCCCCATTAAGTAGCTAAAAATGAATCTTTGTTTAAGATGGAAATCTTACTTTGAGACAAACACGTTTAGCAAAAAATTATGTTTTATTAGTTAATTGGAGGCCAGAGAAGAAATTATTGTTAATATAAAATGTAACATGAGAATAAAAATATTGCAAAATAGAATAAAGAAGTTTCACAGTTAATGAACATCAACAAAAATAACTGCAACATGTTTTTAAAGGTCTTGTTGGCTCTAGTGGCCTTTATTTGACAGTGAATTGACAGCAAAATGGGTAATAAGAAAAGGGGAAGACCTGTGACAAAGGTCACCAGAACAGGAATCAAACCTGCGGCAGCCGCGTCAAGGACCAAGGCCTCCATATGTGGGTTGCTCTTAACCCTTGTGCCACCACAGCACCCTGCACTGCATCAATTTCATCCAGGTTTCAGCAAGAACAGATCAACAGGAAGCATCTGTTGCTGCAGTTTTACTTCCTGTGCCACACAGGTATGGCTGTCTGTCTGGGAGCCACACCATCACTGCAGGGGATGAAGTAGGAGCTGGTCTCCAGACACTCAGGAGTCAGCTTCAGACACACGAAGCAGAACTCCACCTGGCAGCGAGGACAGGTGATGTTCTTGCAGCCCGTCTTGTCGTGCTCCACTCTCTGTCCACAGGTGGGACAGGCCCTGATGGAGGGACAGCCCTCGACCCCCTGCACCTCGGGGAAGGAGGTGGCCTCGCAGGTCCTGAGCAGCTCCAGGTCATGGTTCTTGCAGTCATTATTGTCACAGCAATCGGAGCGTGGAGCCGGACCTTTCCACGGCTTCAAACACTGCCAGCAGAACTGGACTTGTTTCTTCTGGTCTGCAGTGCAAATTAAGCACTGAACGCAGAGGTTAGTCAGGTTCTTTCTCTCAACGTAGCTCTTACACCCAGGGCACTGTAAGAGGAAAACATAATGATTTAAGTAGAACAGTTAAAGTCAAGACTGACCTGAAGTTAGAGACACTTACTTCTCTAAACTCCTGGTACTCTGCAGCAGCCAGACGAGCGATGGTCTCCTCAAAGTATTCCATCTCTTCAACGCTCAGGTCCGCCAGGCGACGCACCTCTCGATACGGCCACACAGCACCACAAATCTCCTGGGTGTCTTCGTCTATAGCAGGACACTTGAACTTGTACTGACCCTAAGATGGTCAGACAACATGTAACCATAAAAATGCAGAACAACTGGTTTGGTGTTTGAACAACTGGATTAAACCTTTGGTAGCGGGGTTTATGTACTATTTTAAAACAAACTTTCCTAAACAGGTCAATAAGCCTCCCTCAGTCTACTGAGGACTGCCAATGATTTGGCAGCCATTGACACTTGTGCTTCTTTAAATGCACAAAGATATCATGTTTTGAAGGTATCAAAACATGATACCTTCAAGAAAGGCTGACAGTTATGTCTCCCCGGCTTTAAACAGAAAAATACACCAATACATGAGCACTGTTCACCTAAATGCATCACGGTTGCATGAAGGACCATTCCCGATTAGCACACAGATAGAGAACATGGAGAACAAGACAAATGAAATGAAGCTTACTCTGTAATTGTAACTGATGATTATAAGAGAACAATGTTTTTAATGAATCCCACCGTTGGATTAATTTTGACTTTGGAAATTTTCTCCTTTATCTACAATGTCTCTAGTTCTGCAATGGAACTATTTAAATTTAAAAAATAAAAGCATGTTAGAAGGTATAACAATGAAAATAATTGAACAAACAAAGAAAATGTTGCTTATAAAATGTGTGATGTCATTGCGTACCTGATCCAGCAGGCTGCGACACCAGCCAGTCAGAGATTGTGGAGTGACAGCGTGACCGCAGGACATTTCAGCTCGAAGACCCTGGTCTTCATCATCACTAACTGATAGGACAGACAGTAAGTTGGACACTGTAATAGTGTACTGAAAAAAGTACAAGTCAGCACCCTACTATACAAATGATTCAGAAGTAAATACATTATAAGAAATACAGATAAAACAGCAGCTTAGTTTTTAGTTCTTACATGGAGGATCCAGGTCATCAGGTCTGTCCACAAAGCGCAGCGTTGTGTCGTGGGGTCATATCCTTTCGTCCTCATCTGAGCTGCTCATTTCAGACCTACTATGTTCTTCCAATCTGTCGGCTAAAAGTGTCTGCCTTCAATCAGGAAATAATCTGAGTCAGGACGTTGTCAGACACTCTGAAAGCAAGATCTGGTTTTACTTTCAGTTTCTTCTTCTACAAATTTAAAAGTACAGAATACATTGAATAAAACTCCCTGGCTGAAAGCATTCATTTTAACTCTCATATTAATGTAATGTAACTCAGAGCAAAGGGAATAAAATTAAAACACAATGTTTCGGAGGTTTTTGGTGAAGCAGTCCTAGAGGAAAACAAAACACACCCTGGTTACAAGATCACTGACAGAAAATACAGCTATATCCTGCAGATGTCACTAAAGCCAAGACTATTTAAATCATTTTGCTTCCTTTGGATTTAATGCAGAAGTAGCCAGTTTATAATTAATTTATAAATAAACTCAGTAGTTATCAAAACTCAGATTAGTCTGTCTCAACTTATGAAATAAATTCAATCTGAATCATGAAAGTTGTTCATCTTGTTAACAACTGGATTCAGAAGAAAGAGTGGACATTTATTTGATGTCCATTGAAGGAGTCAACAGTTATCATGGAATAATCTGTTTATTAAGGAACAAAATAACCTTTTCTTATTATTATACTCTACTGTGATTTGCACCATGGTGTTAAGGATAGAAAAACACCATCAATCTTAGAAAAGCAATTGTTTCTGCCCATCAATCTGGAAGAGTTAAACCAGTTCACACTGTTTGAGGTCTAAAGTGAGGAAGATTATTCACAAATCAAAATACTTCAAGGGTCATGAGCTTTAGTAGAGAGGGTTAAAACAGAAAGGCTCTCTGGTGTGCAGTGCTTACATCATCTCAGTAAATGTCAAACTAGTTCAACTGGATCCAGTCCAGTTAAAATGAAACAAAGGTGAAAATTTTCTTTCGTATGTGGAGATTAAAATGTTTGCCAGTCAGAGGAGTTTTTGCTTTAAATAACTGAATTCAGCACATCATCAATATTTAACACCGTAGACGTGTAAATGATAAAGATACATTGAACTACTTGAGATTATTTAATAGATAGTCTGTACTAATAAAACAATGAAACCTATCCGTAATTATAGGAACCTTTCATCATCATGTAAATAAAATGCAACAATTGTTTAAGTCATAAACATTTGAGCTACATAAACCATTGTAGCTAAAATGTTGCCATTTGGGCAAATATGCACAAATGGTATATTTGAATGTATGTATATATTTATACATACATATATTTATATATATTTATACATACATTCAGATTGTATATTTGTTATTCTAGACATTCTGAATAATAACTTCTGGGCTTTGCCTGCTTAAAGATTAGTTATACACCCAACTGCACTTAATACAGACCACAAATTAAATCTGTTTAAAATGAACTTTATTTGTTTTACAAAATTAGGTCACTTACATATGTGAAAAGCAAGTTATAAGGTTGAAAAAAAACTGTTAAATTCGATGAACATTTTAATATTACAAAAATAACTTTGTCAAGAAATAACAGCCTTTAGTTTCTGTGCCACACAGGTATGGCTGTCTGTCTGGGAGCCACACCTTCACTGCAGGGGATGAAGTAGGAGCTGGTCTCCAGACACTCAGGAGTCAGCTTCAGACACACGAAGCAGAACTCCACCTGGCAGCGAGGACAGATGATGTTCTTGCAGCCCGTCTTGTCATGCTCCACTCTCTGTCCACAGGTGGGACAGGCCCTGATGGAGGGACAGCCCTCCACCCCTTGCACCTCGGGGAAGGATGTGGTCTTACAGGTCCTGAGCAGCTCCAGGTCATGGTTGATGCAGCCGTTATTGTCACAGCGATCGGAGCGAGGAGCCGGACCTTTCCACAGATTCAAGCACTGCCAGCAGAACTGGACCTCTTCATTCTTATCTGCTGTACAAACTAAGCACTGAACACAGAGGTTAGTCAGGTCCTCTCTCTCAATGTAGGAGCTGCAGCCAGGACACTGCAGGGCAAAAAAGAAAAGAAAACAAAACACAACAAAAGGAAAGAAGTTACCCCGTTGCACAATATTGTTTCATGAATTTGTGTTGAATTAGCACAATACTTACTGTTTTAAAGTCACAGTACTCTGTAGCAGCCAGTCGGGCCATGTTCTCTTCAAAATGCTGCATTTCTGCAGCGCTCAGGACGGCCAGGCGACGGACCTCTTGATACGACCACAGAGCGTCACACTTGTGCAGGGTGCCGTCCTTTAGAGCTGGACACTTGAATTTATACTGACCCTGAAATATGTAATATATACAGAACAATACTATTAGCTTGGATTATATTCCTGCTATCAAGCGTCATTTACATACACTTCAGACAGCACAACATCCTCTCTTGTATTGTTTGCCACCAACATTAAACCACAAACTAAATTAGATAATTAATATGAAGGTTGAGAAGAGAATCGGATTGAAGTAAATTAAGATAGAGCACTGTATTAAAATTGCTGGATAATTTCAGTGCACAATGCACTTGCAAGTCTTTTCTTAGCTTTATAACATTAAATATGAGCATCCATACTGTGTCCTAAATTGGTTACATTTGTAATCAATAAAGGATTACATTAACTGATTATAGTTGAAAAAACAAGGAAACGCCTCATTAAAATCATTATTTTGACAGTAAACCAAACTGCCAAAATATGGTTTACTGGCCCAGTAAAACTGTGTCATCTTGGACTTTATGCTGGATCTTTGCACAGAGTCTTCACATCAACGATAAATGAGCTAGTGAGAAAACAAAAGTAAACTTTTAACTGTTGGAAAGTACCTGATCCAGCAGGCTGCGACACCAGCCAGTGAGGGACTGCGGGGTGACAGCGTGACCACAGGACATTTCCGCCCGGAGACCCTGATCTCCCTCGTCTGGCGCTACAAGAGAACAGACTCAAATAATAATAATAATAATAAAAACATATGCCATCTTGTTTTTTAGCTGTCACGATGACGCATGGTCCTCATGTACCCACTGACTGAAAAACACTGGAAGTGTTTTTAAGGTCTCTAAAACAAAACGCTCCTTCCATTTCTTTGACTCCAACACCAACACAATAACAAGTTTACAGGTTCTTACGCATCGGATCCAGAGCATCAGGTCTGTTGACGAACTTCAGCGTCGTGTCTCTTCGGTCGTATCGTTTCTCTTCATGACCCTGTGTGGTCATTTTGTTTCTGCTCCTCGACCCGAACCAACTTCTGTCCGTCTGCAGCCAAAATATGTGCTCTAATGGAGCTGCTGCTGCTGCGTCACTTTCAATAGCTGTTGTTACTTTCAGTTTCTCCCTTTTGTTTTCTTAGTTCATTTTATTTGGCACTGATGAAGACGAGCCGGTGATGATGAACAACACACAAGAAAGTTAAAATCTCATCTTGGCGGAATTCATTTTATATTCACTTGTGATTGTTAACATTGCTGAGTTTAATTTACTATTCGCACTGATTTTAGTTAAAACCCTTCAGATAACGTAATTGCTGTATGCTTTTTCTCTCTACCATAGTCGAAAGCAGCAAGAATAATAAATACAATTGCTATACAATTTTTTCTTTTCACAATTTGAGGAGCAAACATGCAAAGAGTTTGCAAATGACCACAGCCGCATCACATGATCTCTGCCGGAAAACAAGGTGATTTTCTGCAAATAACTGTCCCTATAAAATCTTTGACGTATAATATATCTCCGTACATCGTGTACATAAAGAAATTAGTATACGAGTACAAAATTTCGTGTAGCTTCTTTTTTTGCCACTGCTGGATGTGCATTCTTTATTTATTCAATTGTTATTATCATCTAAAGCAATACAAAATATATAGGCGATTAAACAGTTTAGCTCTTTGTTGAATGTGCTTCTCAAAATACACTATCTAAAAACGCCCTGTTGATACTAGCAGGTCATGTGAGAGAAGATAAATATCAGGACAAACTTAAAGAATAAGAACAATAAGAGTCATGCTTTATGTAAAACAGAAAATAGAAAGTAAAGGCTGGTCTGACGTCAGATCCTGCTGCTGTTTGCCCACATTTCTGACAGCTGTTGGGACAGAGCGCTAGAGCCAGAAAGGAGAGCAGTGCAGATTCCGGGAAGATGGGAAAAATCTACCAGGTCGTGGTTCATGGACTGAGAGGAGAGAAGCTGATGATTGACCTCTGCAACACCGAGGAGCAGATGCGGAAAATGACGGTGCGGCAGCTGAAGGAAAAGATCGCTGAGAAGCTTCCGCAGACCGCAGGTAACCAAAGGCAGCTTGGCTCAGTAATGGCAGAATTAATAGTAGTAATGACGAGGTGGTAGTTCTTCAATATATTTGGTGTATTTTCTTTACTTCTATCTGTTTGCAGCAGAACATAAGCTACTTCTCAACGTATCTACTTTATTAATCAACAGGTTGAGTTAAGTGACCATGAAGACAGATTAATGCTCGTTTTTGTAAAATAAAGTAGGTTGTTAAGAATACTTCTACCCAATTCAACATATACCTGACTCGTCAATAATTAGAATTTTTTGAGAACAAACATGGCTTGCAAATCAAAATTGAAAGTAAATTTCATGGTGACTCATTGTTTACTGTTATTGGCTTATCAGTCGCTAAGCTTGAAAGAAGTTCAAGACTTAAAAGTCTTGCTGGTTTCAGGTAAAATATAAATATTTCAAGCACTACAATGCTCCTATGTTTGACCTAATGGTGCTCAGTTGGCCTACTCTAGATGAACCTGTTATGTCACAACAAGCAGTTCAAGACTTTGATCTATAGAAAATTACACTAAATGCAGATGCACTTTAAACACATCAGTTGGCTTGCTTATTTATTTTATTTAAAGTGCATCTGCATTTAGTGTAATTTTCTATAGATCAAAGTCTTGAACTGCTTGTTGTGACATAACAGGTTCATCTAGAGTAGGCCAACTGAGCACCATTAGGTCAAACATAGGAGCATTGTAGTGCTTGAAATATTTAGACAAATCAAACTGGATGACTTTTTTGAATGCAATACTTAAACACATGAATGTAGGTCAGTGACAATATAGTCTGAGGATCAAGGTAATTTTCTATGTGACCTAAATTTCAAGTTTCACCAACATGAACAAAACTCCTGAAACTCTGTTAGCATTTAGCATTAATGTGTAGTCCCAAGATTATAAGCAGCCATTCATTACAAAACTACATGGGAGATGTTTGTGGATTTAGAGATGTAAAGTAAAATATGCTGAGTCACTGACAATGTCACCATCTCAGCTCTGTTGGTCCTCAGGTATTGCTATAAAGAAAAAAAAACTGTAAAAGTAACATTTTACATCAGCAAACTTTTGAGAAAGAAGATCTTATGGTTTAAAATGAAACTTTTAGGGTTTCATTTTAAATCCTAAAACACCTGTTTACAAAAAAAAACAGGTGTTTTTTTGTAAACAAAAAAAAGGTCTAAGAAACTTGCTATTTGTTCTTCTTCATGACCTTTTAAATTAACTTTTGATTTGAGTTTGGAAGTAATTTTGTCTGCTCATCACATGTTTTACTTTCACTTCTTAATTGTTCAAACAAACAACTGTCCAAAAATGTAGGGAGTAATCCTGATTACAGAATATGTATAATATTTGTAAAAATCTGTTTTGAAACCTTGTTTATACTTGTGCTTGTGTTTTTACAGGAGAGGAGAACCTGCGGCTGATCTTTACGGACAAGCACCTGGAAGGAGACACTACGCTGCTGTCTGAGTACGGGATCCAGCACATGTCCGTCGTCCAGCTGGTGCTCAAAGTTCCCGGAGGACAGATGGCGTAACTGGGACTATTTGGATCTTCTTCTTTTACTGCCGTTGCTGCCGACTGCAGGAATCCTGTTCACTCCTGACTCTTGTTTACAAATATGAAAGCCATAATCGTTGACAAAAAAAAAATGTTTTTGTGTATTCACTTTTAATAACCTTTGGATGTTCAAATGTTTTCAACTGTTGCATTAAATCAACGTATTTTATGAAATTTGATATCACTTTTCTTGTGCTGATAATAGAAATCTACACCAAACATAAGCGTAGCTAATATTCTGACTTTCACTATTGGATCCAAATTCTATCAGGTGCTTTTTGAGCTCCAACAATCTGTTGAAACAGTTCAGCAAACTTATAATAAGTTTAAGTCATTGTTCAGAAGTAAAAAACTAACAAAACTATTGAAAACGCAGATTTTCTTTGGGTCTTTCTCTATATGCAAAAAAAGAGTCTAACTATATCCCACTCTATAGTCCACTGAGTACCACTAAGGTTCATCAGAAAATATTTATTTCTCTATTTTCAGTTAAATCTTAGAATTTTTATTATTTTGTTTATTTTTTTATTTTTTGTTAATTTTTTTGGTGGATTTATAAATAGAATATTTGTTTAACTTTAGTTGTTTACAATAAGGTTTTGGCTAAATATTCACTTGATTAATTAATTTCAGTTTGGGACATGGGTGTTTCAGAGTATAAATAGATATGGAGTAGGTAGCTCTTTGGTCACATGGTTGGTCACATGGTTTTTTTTACAAGCCCAGTCAGTCTACCCGTCAGTGAACAGGTACAGGAATCAGAGCAGGAAAAGTAGCATAATTCTGTGAAGCCTGTAATTTGTTCACCTGAGTATGGATTAAAGCAACAAAGAACTACGCTTTTGACTTGTGTTGTTTTTGGAATTGCATAAGCCAGAGATCCACTGTGCATCAAGTGGCTATATGAGTTGAATTCACTTTTGCTTTGATCACCTTGGATTCTTAAGTTGTTGATTTTTGAATTTTTAGTTTATGGACAAGTAGTCACTACAACCCATATTGTATCCTAACATTATTAGATGAGGAAATCACTCTGAGATCCTCATGTTCAAAGCTTTCATGCATTCAAAAACCAATTGCACCTCTTCCAAAAAAGCACATAAGTTATTGTTTAAATATTATGTCTGTCAATTGAGGATCATCTCTAGTGGACTCTGAATTAGCTTGTCTTTGACGAAGTTTAATCCAATTTTGTGATTTGTCACTGGACATTATCACGGTTAATATTCAGTTATTCAGATGTCAATATTCTGATTTCTAAAAATGCTAAATGGGCTAAACATACAGCACCTTAACAGCACATATCATAAACCAAATACACAGACAGACAGCATCTTACTCAAAGGGGCAAGAGGTGGTGTTATAAACAAAATATTGCTATATTCCACTCGATATTTTGTCTTAAGTTAAAATAAAACTTGTGTTTTGCTGTCATTTTCACGTCTCTCAGTTCGTCCAAATGTTTATGCAGACTGAAACACAATCTGTGTGTGAGACTTTTAACATGAAATCAAGAAGCTTCAATTATTTCTCTTCTTTTTTTGATTATTTTTTAACGCAACATGTCCGACTGTCCCTGAATGCAACTTCGTTTCGGGTGTAATGAGAAGAGAAACAGAAAGTATTCAGAGCTTTAATTTTACAGCGACGTGTAAGAAATGTCCGACAGCCTCTAAAAAGAAGTTGGGGCTTTTGTATCCAGTGGATGTCAACAAAAGAGTAAATCTCAAGGTAAGTTTTTTATTTTCTTTTGCATTTCAGTTTTTGCAATTGCAACCCTGAAATTAGAACTACGTTTGACTAATCGATTTTGTTGCAGCCTACACTGCCGAGGGGCTGATGCTGATCATCAGCGGGAAGAAAAAAATGAGTCGCTGGTGGAATAAACCCACAGGTAAAACCTCTGTAATATCCTGAATAATTATGACAAGAGGAGAGTAGCATATAAGTGTCATAATCAAACAAGAGTAGCGTCACTTCACAAATACATTACTCAAGTAAAAATAAAATATAAACAAAAATTGCCTAAATAAAATTTTGTAAGTGTGCAAGGAGATTTTAAGTATTAAGTGTTTTAAGATATGATCCAATTTATTTGCTTGCAACAATTAAACATAGAACATCTTCCCACAAAATAAACACATCAACAAATTCATTCAGTACCAACTACATCAAGTGGTGTATCAGTGAGTTTTTTTTGTATAAATTACCTTCCAAAAATTCAGATGAACTGGGGTGGACAAAACAACCAGAAATTGTACTAAAGTAATAGAACTGTTGCTTCTGAATACTATTACTTAAGAAAAAGCAAACAAACATTGTGCAATTAAACATTTTCTACAACAAAAATTCATGACAGTAAATGTAACTCATTACTATTCACCTCTTATCATGAAATATTTGGCATTGTGTACCTCATAGGCCTTGACTCATATTTGGTCAGATTATAACTAATGGGTATTTTGTTGGGAGTGTTGTGACAGACCAGCACAACGCAGTGTGAAAATTTTGGAAATAATTCATGGCTTTCTAATGTTTGTACAAATCAAACCCTGAATGTGTGCCATCCATTTGTAATCACATGTAAGCCACTTTGCTGCAGTTACACAGGTATCGTTGTGGTATTCCTGCCAACTTTGCACATCTACAGTCAGATTTTACCATTCCTCTTTGCAAAACAGCTCTTTCTCGGTCAGATTGAATAGAGAGTGATATAAAATTTTTTGATTTCACTCTGGCAGTTATTTAGAATAACTAATTGAGTAATTGAGTAATTTCTGACAGTCAATTCTGACATTTCATTTACATTTGCAAACTAAATCCTCCAGAAGATAAGTACCACGGCTTGTACAACCACGGAGCAACATGTTACCTGAACAGTGTCCTGCAGGTTCTGTTCATGACAAAAGAATTCAGAGAAGCCGTGAACAGGTTTGTTTTACTGATTTGTGTATTTATAATATGTCATGGGGAAATTTTGAAGAACTCTTGTTTAGTTGACATTAATTTGTATTTCTTTAGATCTACCAGTCCCAGTGAGGAATACATTGATCATCTTCTAAAAGGATTATTTGAAGAATTAGTGCAACGGACAGCAGATCCATATAATATATTGAGAGCTCTAGGAGTCCTCAAAAGTACAGTATGAGATTAATCATGATAGTCCCTTTCTCATTTCATTGTAAAATAATCTGGATGTTAACTGTAGTTGTAGCTATTGTAATTATGCTGACTTCAACTTATCATTACAATGAATGATTATGAATTAAAAATAATTATATTTTTATAATAGCAAGTTATAAAACAAACTGTTTTATAACTTGCTATAAAACAGTTATAGCAAGTTATAGCAAGTTATAGCAGTTATAGCAAGTTATAAAACAAACTGTTTTATAACTTGTGACTTTGTTTTTTATCACACTCAAAACATTTTTAACGTCTTGACTTCTCCCAGTGCACGAGCAGCAAGATGCAGCAGAATACTTTGAGAGGATCTTACGGAAGACCAGTGAAAATGCAGCACAGGTACATTTACCAATTCCATGTACTGTTTAAAAGGCATAAGTGTTAATTTATATGCATGTTCATAAATGCATACACATGTGGTTTGTTTGTGTGTTTAAGATCTTTCATGGACAGCTGAGTCACAGGACCATCTGTTTAAACTGTAAGACTTCACCGACTGACAGTAAAGGTCCGTTCTGGCATCTTCCTCTTGAACTGGAAGATTCCTCTGGTGGAAACTACAGTGTGGTGAGAATCTGACAAGTTAATATTTTACTGTTGCAAGGGGTTAAAGTTCAAAGAAACTGACATTGTTTTTCACAATAGAAAAACATTAAATTAGAGGATGCTTAATTGAGTAATTTTAACACTTGAAATAGTTATAACTACTCTAGTTATAACAATATAGAGGCTGCCAATATAGAGTTAATTGTTGAAATAACTCTGTAAGAGTTAAATGAATGCCAATTCTGAAAAGGACCAACTAGGCTCAGCATAGTGTTGATTTAACTCGGCAGAATTTGTTGTGTACAAAGATAAAGGACCTGACCATTCTTGTTAGCAAATGGATTTTCCTGCAAAGAAAGTACATCTGCTGCAATGTTTCCTTATCACAAAGTTAATTATAGATCAGGGTGTTACTTTTAAACTTCCTTATTGCCTGAAAAACTGAACAAAGAGCAGTGTCTGCAGTAAATACACCACTTTAGCTTCCTTCTTGTTGGGAGTTTTGTTCTACACATAAATTCAGTTCTATGTCTTTTAGGAGAACGGCATCCAGATGTTTTTCACACCAACAATATTTGATGGAGATAATCAGATGTACTGTGATGAGTGTGATGCCAAAGTTGATGCTGCCAGAGTGAGTGAATATTAGAAAAGTTCAGATTTTTTGATGCATGATGAAATAATTGAAACATTGCAACATTCTTAATAACTATGGATATCTGTTTTGTCCTTCAGCAATATGTAATAACTCATCATCCAGATGTTCTGCTTCTGATGCTGAAGAGGTTTGACTTCAGCTATGACTACATGTCATACATCAAAATCAACCGTTATGCTGATGTTCCTCACACCATAGAGATACCAGAAGTAAAAATATCCAATATATTTTATTTAGTACAAGTCATAATGAAGAATTGTTGTTTCGTTTTTCTTTATTCCTGATTCTACTTAATATTCCTACTTGTTGATCAGAATCAGACATATGAGCTTTATGCAGTCGTGGAGCATTCTGGTGATCTGAGAGGAGGACATTATCAGGCAGTAATCAAGTCCAAGGATGAAGGAGACGAATGGTTCGTCTTTAATGACAGTTCGGTCACAAAGGTAAAACTAATTAAAGCTTTTCTTTATTATCAAAGAATTTTTTGTTCAACATTCAAAATGTAATAATGCATTAAAAGAAAAATAATCTTATAATTTTCTTTTTCCTTCCATTAGCTTGGCGTAAATCCTTTTCCTGACAATGTGAACGTTGCACAGTAAGTGTTAAAGAGAGATGACTATTTTTATCCTACTGGGTAAAAGATCCCATCAAAAAGAGTCAGTTTTTCATTCACCTGGCATTGAACCCTTTTACATGAAGTGAATTAAAGGATCATCTAAGATCAAAATGACTTCAACTCAGTCATTTAACTCAGGCTTATTTCACCAACAAAACATCAAAAAGTTCACAGTTGAAGTATGTTGGTTCTTTGACACGTTTCAGATTTGTTTCATTCATTGTTTACAGATGCAAAAAGACCTAGGGAAGGACTAGAGTTAAATGTCACACTCACAGCACTGCTGTTGACCAGAGATAGACAAACTTTCTCCTGAACGTTTTTAAAAGCAGCACCACTGTAATAAGTTAAGTAATCATTCTGGGAGCAGCAGCATGGGGAACTGAAGGATTTGATTATAAAAATGGTAAAAACCAACAGGCAAGACATAGGGAGAACTCGAGGAGAACTGGAGTAGAAGAAGAAATAAATAAAGAAACCAGCAGTGAACAGTGAAAACCAGCGAGATTATACACTGAGGAAGGGGTGGAAAAGAACATAGGGCTACATTGTTTTTCAGGTAGTTCATACATCAACTGTACATAATATCATTTAAATCCAGTTTTCTTCCGTGATGCTGAGCTGGTATTGTCAGGTTTTACACCAAAACATCCCCAGACCATCACACTGCCACTTCCATGCTTTAGAGCTGATATGAGGTTCTTTTGCTGGAATATTTTATTTGTAATAATTCAACTGTGTCCTCATTACTGGTGTCTATGTAATTCAGTTGGTGACTCATCTGTCCAACAACATTTTTCAAAAGTCCTGGATTTGTCATTTTCTCAGCCAAACTTTTATCTGGGTAACGTAATTTTCTAACAGGGGAAAACTTATCTCTTTTCACATCTATCATATCCAGTCATTTTCTCATTGCTCCACCACTACACTGTACTGCAAACATTGAGTTATACTTTTTATGTTGACATTTTTAAAAATTTACTTTATTAGAGTTTGGGGTGGAGGGTTGCAATGTACTGTATTTTTCTGTCTAGTTAATTGGTTGGCTAAAATAGTTTTCTTTAATTTATTTCTTCTTCTAGGTCCAGAGATGCCTATCTGCTATTTTACAGAAGGAAAGGTGAGAATCAACATTTTGAATGAAATTGTTCCACTTTTTTAAAAAGTGTATTGGATTAATTCACAGAATGTCTCAATTTAAAATGTTTTGTGTTATAATTGCAGATTGTGTCATCAGTGACCCGTGCTCAAACATCATTCAGGACCAAAGTACAAAGAAGGAGAATCTGCAGCCGGGTGACGACACAGAAACACCTGATGAGAATATTTCTGATAATGAGGGAGAAATTGATCACATGTCCAATGAAGCTAAACCTGACACCAGGAAACCTGAAAAGGGAAAAATAAATGAGTCAGATGAAATCAATGAAGATGAACAGAAACTACCTGAAGAACTAACAGGCAGAGAGACTGAAAGGTTGAGTCAGGATGAGACAAAAGGTCCTCAAGACATAACAATAGAGGACCCAGAGGAGCAGGAGGGAGACAGCAATCAGCTCACTGGAGAAAATCTAATTCAGGGTCTAGATGCTGGAGAAACAGAACCAATGAATTTTGGAAATATGCAGACAGACATTAATTATGGTCATTATGTAGAAAGTGCTGGACCAGCAACATTACAGAGACAGAGAATCCCATGGGAACAGCAGATATTCCCAGAGCACAGAATAGAAGATGTGAGGAGGAAACATGAGACAGAAAACAGCAACAAACTGATCACAACATCAGAGGAAGCAGGTGCTGCTGATGAGGCAGAAAACAACAAACTGTTGCAAACCAAAAATATGAATTATCATAATCAAGCAGAAAGTGCTGCACTTAATATACTAGAGAAACCAGGAAAAAATGAAGAGATTGGTGAGGAGGCCAGTCATTTGAAAGAAAACCTTTCTGCACAGGATCCTGACAACAAAGTATTCGGTAAAATACCACAAAGTTTATTGAATCCAGACAAGCCTCAACTTGATTATCACCAAAGGAGAAATGAACTGATAGTCAATGCTTCTAAAACACAAGAAACAGAGATTGTTGATGAAACTCTTGTTCACAAAGACAGGCCAAAGGTAAATGAAAGCGGAGAAAATAAACAAAAGAATGAACAGAGTCAGAGAGGAGGAAAGAATAATAATACAAGAAAAGAAAGAGAAGGAAGAAAACACTGACAGGAGAGGAGAAGATCTAGTGGCAGAATGCTCTGACAGTCCTGCTCAGCTTTACCATGACGAAGATGCAGAACTTATAAAGAAGAAACACACTAAACAAAAAGCCCATACTAGTCATGAAATACAAAATGAACTTAATTCAAAGAAAACCAGAAAAAATAAAAGTTATAAGATGGCAGCAACACTGACAGGAAACCAGGAACCTGATAGAGACGAAGAAACAAGACAAGAAAACGTTCAGAGACACAGAAGTGACGGATCAGAAGACGCTGAATCCAGGAGACATGCTTCAAATCAGGCTGCATTTGAGCACAAAATCATAAAAGAAGATATTAGGGAGTTTTCTCCTGGTGGTAAAGGTAAACCAAAATTAATGATAAAAACAATTACTGAGGAAATCACACCTGTCAACAACAGCAATAACAAAAAGCAAATTAACAATGAAGGAAATGTTGACTGTGATTTGGAGCTTGGTGATTTGCCTTCTGCAAAAGAAGAGACGACAATCCTCTCTGAACCTCTTTTACAAAAACAAAATCCCACATCGAAGGAAATGACCAGAGGAGCAAAAGAAGACGGATATAGGATGAATATTTCCCCTGAGACTGATCTTGAAGCGCAACAAAAAAGGCACGATATGAATAAGAAATGTTCATGTAGGTGCAGCTGTGAGATTCTGTGAGAACAAACGAAAGGAATCAACTAGAAAAAGTGACACTTCTTTGTTGTTTTTTTCTAGGATATGGAAAATGAAAAGACATCAAAGGCGTTTTAATAGCAGTCATTGTTTGCTGCTCCTTAAATTGTCCTGAAGGCCCTTATAAGTCTGGATACATGGAATTAAAAAGAAATACCATGAAAGATTGTTGTTGGTTTTTTTTTTACCAAAATGGCAAAAACATTTTTTTTACATAGCTTGAAAATAATATCAGCTAAATTGTATATTTTTCATAAATTTGTTTTTGTTTGTTTTATCTGTCAATGTTAACATCCGTGCACCTTTTCCATTTTAACTTTTATTTCTAGCATTGTGTTCTGCAATAAATTCTGTAAAAAATTTAATAGATTATTTTGTTTTTTATTAAATGCCCTCATTGTTTTCTACAAAACAGCAACAATCAAAGCAATAGAAAACATAACAAGTACAGACTCTTGCTTTGATGAGGCCTGAGATTTGAACAGTATAATGCAGGTGTTGCATGTGATGCAACACCTGATGCAACACCTGCAACAATTATTTAAAAACTGATACAGAATATTTTATCTTAACTTTTATGTTTTTTATTTTTTGATGGTGGACAAAGTAGTTATCTATATTACTTGAGTAAAAGTATTAATACTTATGGTCAAATATTATGCAACTACAAGTAAAAGTTGCTCACTCAAAAGTTTACTCAAGTACTGAATAACTTACTTTTGAAAATAATTAAGTAGTGAATGGTACACATATTTAAGAAATACTCAAAAGTACAAATTATATTTTTAATATCACAGAACTTGTAACTTGCTGAAACCACCTGCAGTTTTGAACCACTCTGCTACAAAAAGTGCACCACCTGTAAAACATCGGCATAAAAATACAATAAAAATGTCAGCTATTTTCATTAATTTTAAATAAATTGAATACACACTCCCCATATAAAACCAGTAATAGTGAACTAAAGCGCTATGCTCAGCCAAGAGAAATGAGTAACGACAAACTTTCTAATGCAGTGCTGTTGAAAGACCAAAAAGTCTTTTGTAGAATAAAAGAAAGGCTGAATATACTAAATGGAATTTATAATCCATTTCATTTTAGGTCAAAATATCACTATTACTGCCCTTTCATCTCGAGAAAGCTTGTTAAACTGTTTATAGAGTGAAACACTATCTGTGTATCAACGTTTTAACACCATTTTAACAAGGTGCTCTACAATTACTTCAAGTGTTCAGAGAAACAAAGTGTAACGAAGATTGAGTGTAGCATTTGAGAATGCTATTCCATAAGCGGTACTGCAAACATTTACAAAACTGAATTTATGGCAATGCGAATGTAGCAGGATGAGGCCTGCCTCAAGATTGAGGACACCTGGCCCCTAATTATTTCCCAGTGGGTGTGGTGTATAAAGGGAGACTCTCCCACCTGTTTCCTTCATGCCAGCATTTGGTTGGGCTTCAGAGGGAAGGTTGTTTGAGGGGCTTGCAGTGGCCGTTACTCAAGTAGTAAGTATTGTTTCTCCTCTTGTTAAAAATCAGCAATTTCAATGGTTAATACAAATTGTTTAACTTTAGAAATTGCCTGGAGTCTCCTGTGTACTGTGGTGTGGCTATAAACTACCCTCCCAGTACAAGTTGGCAACATTGAAACGGGTATGTATTTTATCGCACCCATGCAGCTCCCATAGTGCAAAAATGACCATAATTTATTGGTAGGAAGCACCGGCAATTGGATCCTCCTGCTGTTGGGCTGGAAGAGGTCCCTTGTCTTGTCTCCAGGCTGAGAGCTGAAGGCGGTGGGGAGGGGCTTCCAGGGAGACTGGACCTGTGTGTTGTGCGAATGACCAGTGTTGGGGTTTCTTCATGAGAGTGCCTGTTCACAAGTGTTTTGGGGTAATTCATTTGAATTCATTTATTTGTTTCTTTTTGAACCAGTTCTCCATACTGGACTGCCCTCCCCCTGCTGGTAAGCCTCAGTACTGTTCACCTCCCTTCCCATTGTGGTGCTTCAAATCTTAATTGTTTTTAACATCATGGAACAATAAAGTGCATTTTTTGTGGAACCATGTCTTGTTTTCATTGGTTATGAACCTTAGAGCCTTCTTTATTTCCTTGGGTGAAACTCCCAAGGTGGCGTTGTTGACACCCCTGGGTTGCCCTGTGTTGAGGGGGGCAAAGTAACAAAATTTATACACTCGTGTTGCCACAAACAGAAATGCAAAAAATATGTGTTATGATTTGAGTTCTGTGTATTTATTTTGTTGTAGAAAGGCATGCTTTCTACAAGTTTATATAACCAGACACACCCCACTACATGTGGTTCATTGTAATTTAACACAGATATGGCTGCATCCATTTTCTATACTCCCTTGTCCCTTAGTGAGGTCAGGAGGTGCTGGTGCCTCTCCCCAGTTAACGTTCAGGGCGAGAGGCGGGGTCACCCTGGACAGGTCGCCAGTCTGTCGCAGGGCAACACAAAGACAAACAACCATGCACACACACACTCACACCTAGGGACAATTTAGAGAGGCCAATTAACCTGACAGTCGTGTTTTTGGACTGTGGGAGGAAGTCGGAGTACCCGGAGAGAACCCACGCATGCACAGGGAGAACATGCAGAAAGATTGGGGCTGGGAATCGAACCCAGAACCTTCTTGCTGCAAGGCAACAGCTCTACCAGCTGCGCCACTGGGCAGCCCGGTATGAAAACATTCGATATTTAATGAAATGTAAGCTTTATCATCATACTGTGAAGGGATTTGTGGCTGACTCAGAACAAAGATGGATCTGTGCAGATAAAAGCAGAATGAGGAAGGTTTCTGTTAGACATAGTCATCAGATTAAGAGAGCAGCTGCTAAAAATTTTAATTTGATTTATACTGTAATAGTTCATGACTTGAAAATTACACTGACCATTATTAGCATTAAGCATTTAGGAAAATCTGAGAAATATCACTTGCATAATAATTTGGAACGCGATGTAGATTGCTGCAGCAAGCAAGACAAACTGCAAACCTTAAAATATCTGTTTTATGGATTTTAATGTGGTCTGGAAACAGAATCTTGTAACATTTACAAAATAAACCTCCAATTATCAGAGTGTTTGTAAATCTGCCAGAATGACTATGTTATATTAGAAGAGATCAAACTCTGAAACCTTAATCCTTTAACTTAAAATTACCTTGCCTGGTAACTCAAAAAGATTTATTTTGTTTGTCTTTGTTTAAACCTAGAATCCAATCAGGAAAGTACTGATAACTAAATATATTTTTATGTGTGTGTAATTATAGTTTTAATGTGTGAGCTGTGGGATATTTTAGTTTCTCTTTCTCATCCATGTTTGATTAAATCCTTCAGTTACTGATAAACTTCTTAACAAGATGCACCTGATGTAATTTAAGCTCACAGCAAATGGCTGTGTCATCAAATAGTTGTGTAACTTTTTACAGCTTCATCTGTTAACAAGTTTCCTGTTAACTTGTCATATAATACGATTTAAACAAGTTAGAAACTTGTTAACCTGAACAGTTAGTCGGTTAACCTTCTAAATATTGAGGTACAGTGAAGGGTTCTCTTTATCTGAAACTAAATGAAAAACTTAATCATATAATTATGTAATCAGGTATTGTGTTAATTTAATGTTTCTTTTTAATTACATTTTAATTCAGTTGTGGTTTGGTGTTTGTCCTTTTTGTTTTTATTTAAGTATAAAATGTACTTACTAAAATAACATTATTTGTTGATTATGACTTAAATTTCTGAAAGAAAAATTTTAACTCCTGTTGTGTCCCAGTGTGTGAACAACAAGATGCTGCTAAGGATAGTTTTTTTTTTTTTTTTTTTACTTTGCTGGATTGTGGGCAACACCATCCATATTAAAACCCAGCAGTCCATAAAAAAACATGCACCTCTTTTACTTTGTTTACTTTCAGTGGACTGCAGAGTCTCAGGATTACTTGTTCAGACTGTCATACGGTGACAGTTGGTGAAAGCTCATTCCAGTGGTGGACTCCTGCAGTGGGAGATATTGAACAGTAAGGAGATGATTTAGATTCAAAGGTTCAGATTCTTTAGTTTGAGACTATGTTAATGGAATTATTAAGTATATCGTAAGTAAAGTAGATAATTCTTTCAGCATCCTTAAGTTTTGTCAGATAGAGTGTGGGTTCTGTGAAAGGTTTTCTTTACTCTGTCCTTTTTGAAATATTTTTCACATTTCCTCCAAAGTGTACCTATTGTTTTATTGTGCTAATTTTCTTAAGCATTTTGTGTGTAAACTTTAAATGTATTGACAATTTGTACAACTCTGCTATAGCATATTGACAATGTACTCTTGAAAAATTGTAATATATTGAAAGCACAATGTAAATGGTTTCACCTGTAAAGTGTGTTATAATTGTAATTCAATCACATAAATACTCAAAATATAATAAAGACTGCACAGATACGGCTCTTCTTCACAGCGCCGTCATAGGAACAATTTCTGCTGCTGAGCTACCGCTGAAGTAAAAAGACAGTAAAAGACACTCCTATGACCCAAGAGACATGGAGTCAGAAACAGCTTTCTCTTTCACTTAGCAACTAGAACATTTTGTTCAGAAAACTAAAACCACTAATAAAGTCATGAATGCTCACAAGTTGGAATTCAGTTCATATCAATTCTATTAAATCTGTCCTGACAGCTGCAAGTTTTGGGGACACTGCGATTTCACCATGAAAGATGTTAAAAATCTGTTAATACAACTGATAAACATCTGCTGTTTTCATTTTCCTTTACAAGATTATTTCAAGAAGAATCTGACACGTCTAAATAAATGTAGCTGTAAAAATCCAAACTAAAAGACACATTAAACCTGCAATTACAGACACCAACAGATATTTCAGGAGATTTATAAACCCTGTCCTCTCTAACCGTGATGGCAGCAGAAGGCAAAAGAACAAGATACAAATGTTTTACTTATGCTTGGTGTCAGGTAACGGGAAGAAATGTCAAAATGTAAGCGTAGGGGAATTCAGGTGTCTCAGGTGTCACTAAAGAAAACAATGCTGGCTTCAGGTTTTCAACAAACAAACAAAATGAAACAAAAACTGAGTGAGGAGTTGGAAAGTACCTAAAAATTCTTGACTCATGACGTTTAGTTTCTGTTATTTTTCTACTGAAGAGTCGACCAATAACGTGGAAGCAGCTCTGTGTGAATCAGTCACCTGGGAGCATTTCAGGTGAACTGATAACGTTCAACGTCAGAATGAGGAAGAGTTATTTTAAGCGATCTTGGGTCTTCTTCATGCCAGACTGACTGGAAATAATATTTCAGAAACTACTGAGGTTTTCTCACACTTCCGTCTCTGTTTAGAGAGAATGACTGCAAATAAGAGAACAGCTGTTGTGTAGTTTTAGATTTAAGAAAGGAAGCAGAAGCTTGCGTCAAATTTGCAATGACAGACACAAATATATTGTACAAAAGGGTACGGCTGTGCATGGGATTTCCCAGGCACCCTGAATCTAACACAGGTGTGCAGCGGTAACCTCTGCAGAGAGGGAAGCAGTAAGAAGAGCAGCCGAATAACTGTCAGTGTGTGCGTTCAGAAACCCGTAAGTTAATGTTAGCATTCATGTCATTGTGTTTATGTTAGACCATGAGTGTATTTGTTACTTTGTTGGGAGTTTATCGCACTGTTTTCGGAGCTCAGCATAAGCGGCGAGCATAACAATGTTATTACCGCCACGTGTTGATACCGACACAATAACCGTGATTGTGCGGCAGGTCGATGTTTGTTAATTCATAATAGATTTAAGTTTAATCAGAAGATGCTAGTTTATTTAGCTGCATGTTGTATTTAGCTTCATTTCTATGTTTCTGTGGTTCTAATTACCTTGTATTATTCTGTTTGTTTACAGACACCACACACATACACATATGTGCACATATTTATGTACATTTTGGCAACGTTGATATAAAGGAAGTGAAACTAGACCTGGACTCCTCCTGATCTTTTCTGCATCCACCAATAAGTGTTCTTGCCGGACACTCTGAAGTGATCACTGCCAGCTTAGCTGCAAAAGTCTTCCCAACATATATATTTCAAATACCAAGGAGATTTATAACCCCTGTCCTCTCCAACAGTGAGGGCAACAAAGAGAAAACGAATTAACGCTGCACGCCGCCTCGAACGGCCCTCGCAGCCAAGCGCCGCTCCGGCCTAAGTTGGCGACCCCGGGGGTTCCCGCAGTGCAGACGCTCTCGCACCGCTGACGCTCTCGCACACTTCCCCGTCCGTCCGCCAGGGACACGCATTCGGCAGCACTCCCCGACAAAGCACACAAAATCAGGTGCAGATCGGCCAATGTAAAGAGGAGATATCGCTGATGGATTACACAGAGCTGCTTCCACGTTATTGATCGACTCTTCAGGAGAAAAATAACAGAAACTAAAAGTCATAAGTCAAGACTTTTTGGATATTTTCCAGCTCCTCACTAAGTTTTTGTTTCAATTTGTTTGTTTGTCGAAAAAGTGACGCCAACATTTTCTTTAGTGACACCTGAATTCCCCTGGGCTTACATTTTGACATTTCTTCATGTTATGGGACAACAAACATAAGTAAAACATTTGTATCTTGGTCTTTTGCTTTCTGTTGCCCTCACTGTTAAGAGAGGACAGGGGTTATAAATCTCCTCGGCATTTGAAATCTCTATCGGTGTATGTGCTTTTAAATTGCATTTTAGTTTGGATTTTTTTCTGCTACATTTATTTAGATTCTTGACAGACTCTTCTTGAAATAATATTGTAAAGGAAAAGAAAAACAGCAGATGTTTATCCCAGTTGTATTAACAACAGATTCTTAGAATTTCTTTATGGAAGAAAAAATTGTCTGGTCAATAGTCCCTCTGAAATCGCAGCGTCCCTAAAACTGTGCAGCTGTCAGGACAGATTTAAGAGAATTGATATGAACTGAATTCTAACTTGTGAGCATTCATGACTTTACCAGTGGTTTTAGTTCGCTGAATGCAGCGCTTAGCTGCTCGGGCCTAACAAGATACAAACGTTTTGTTTATGCTTGGTGTCCCATAACAGGAAGAAATGTCAAAATGTATGTAATATTTCTCAACTACTTAAAAAAATCCTCTTAAAAAGAAACATAAAAGTCACAAGATTCAAATAAGGTCATATGTCTAAAAAACATACAATAAGATTCTGGAAATTCCGCACAGTTTGGTTTCACTTTCCTTAACAAGTGGGCTGAATAAGACAGCCCACTTGTTATTTAAAGGCCTGAACATGCAGGTTAAGGCATAACAAACGAAGCATCGAGCAGAAGCTGAGACAAAGCCAACATGTGCAGAACAGACCAGATCGTCATTTACTCCAACATTGGAGAGGTCCGCTATCTGAACACTAAACAGCCTCTGGGGCAGATGACCGTTCTTGACCTGAAGAAATGCGCAGTGGAGACTTTCCGTAAATCAGGTAAATACTCTACTGGAAACTAATAAGATTTGCAAAACGTTGTTATTGAGTGACTGAGATGCATATCCAGACTGAAACACAATTTGGATGAAATGCGTTAGGGATTCCTGATTGTACTGTTATCACTGTGTCGCATACACTGTGTATGTTAATGCAGATTAAAAGCAAGCCAAACTAAATTTTCATGAGCCAGGAAGCCAAGCGTCTTGCTCCTTTATTTCTATCTTTTTTTTTTTTTACAGCTTAGAATTCTATGGAATTTTACAGCTTATTATTCTCCATGTCTAGGGGACATGGAGGAAAAAAAAAAGAAATCCGTACTTATTATCTCGAGATCCCGACTTTTTTTTTCTTTTCGCGGGATCTCGAGAAACTAAGTCGGGATCTCGAGATCCCGACTTAGTTAAGATCGCGGGATCTCGAAAAGATCCCGCGAAAAGAAAAAAAAAGTCGGGATCTCGAGATAATATGATAATAAGATAATTTCTTTTTTTCTTTTTCTTTTCTCCATGTCCCCTTAGGGGCTCCGTAGCAAAGTCTGTACGTTGATAGGCAGGCTTTCTCGCCGCATACATATGCTCTTATCTGCCACTGCCTCTGCTACCCACAATGCACTGCAACCTCAATTCACCTTCAAAATAAAATACAGACCTCTTTTTTTAATTTCCAGCCCTGGGCAGAACATCCATCCATCCATTTTCTATACTCCCTTTTTCCCTTATTGGGGTTGGGAGGGTTGCTGGTGCCTATCCCCAGCTAACGTTCCTGGGTCACCCCTGGACACCCTGACGAAGGGTGTCCAGGGGTCAGGTCACCCTGACCCCTGGACAGGTCGCCAGTCTGTCGCAGGGCAACATAGAGACAGACAGACCAACAACCATGCACACACACACTCACACCTAGGGACAATTTAGAGAAGCCAATTAACCTGACAGTCATGTTTTTGGACTGTGGGAGGAAACTGGAGTACCTGGAGAGAACCCACACATGCACAGGGAGAACATGCAAACTCCATGCAGGAAAACCAGGGCTCTGGTACTAGAATAGTTCTGCTGTTTCAGAAAATGATTGTTTGGTTTGTTTCTGTGATATTAACTATGATTCATGCTTGTTTACATGAGATGAGAACCTACGCTTGATCTTTACAGACAAGCAGCTGGAAAGAGACACATTACTGCTGTCTGAATATGGAATCCAGCACAGGTCCATCATACAACAGGTTCTTAAAATATATAGAAAAGGAGGAGGCCCTCTACCCCCCTGTTATTACACAGAAGATGCGCTGGGTGAGAAGGGGAGTGAAACTCGAAGAAGTAAAGACTGTTTATTTATGCTTCATGTTTAAAACTCACAATTACATTTTTGTGGTTTCAAAGTGAATCATTCCACATATTGAAATATTTGCCACATTTAACTGGCAAATATTAAAACTCTTTTAAACATGTTACATTTTTCTCACCTTCTTCCACATATTGTGTTTAGTGCATTTCATCAGCACTGTTTATGACATATTTTTATTTTCATGGAGTCAAGCAATGAGAAAATAACAGGTTTTAAGATCAATCTTAAGTTTTATATTAATAAGATAAATCTGTTATTTTAAAATTGCTCTTTGTTCACTAAACAATTTAAATACAAAGGAGATTTTCTGAAATGCAGCACAAAATACGAGATAATTTATTGTAACCTTTTAGAGATACTTTGTGGACATTATGGCTGTTTTGTCTAAATTCTGACCAATTTCTACATTAAGATTAGAGTGCTGAGATCTATTTTATATTTTATTTCAGTTGATTTATCAATTTGTGTGTGTTTAAATCATTAAGTCATTTTTCTGAAATACACTTTTAGACAAGATGTTGGAGAAACATAGCAACCTTTAGTGGGAATATGAGAATAAGCTTAAAATTTAAAGTGATGGATTAAATGAGCGTCTCTAGGAAAGGAAAATTACTTGGTGTGGCAAGAAGAGCAATAAGTTAGAAAATCGAACTCTATGGTTTAAATCATGTTGATCATTTATTAATTTGTTCAGGGCAGCTGCTGCTCAGGAAAATCTTCTTTCTACCTCTCAAAGTGCAATAAAATCTCCTCCTATCCTGAGATCCTGAATGTAAATAAGCTCATGTGAGTTTCTGTTTCCAGGTGCTATAATTTGGTCAATATGAATTTAAAAACATTGTTTGCAGTTCAGTTCTCTAACTGCAGCCGCTCTGTAGCAACATTCTGGTCTGGATGTTTTGTGTATCTTTGTTTTGTTCAACATGAAGCTTTTTCTCTGAACTCATCAATGTTAACATGTTGAAATGGATCTAATTATTCTGTCACTTTATTATTCTGTTGATATTAAAATGTTTTATCCAGACAAGTTTTGAGTCCTGTTTTTTTTTTCTTTTACTTTTACTTTTTACTATGAAACTTATTACAGCTCAAACAGTACCATGATTTCTAGTGAGTGAAATGCATTAGGTTTATCATCTCACAGTAGATTCTGAACAACAGAGGAGATCATAGAAGCACAGAGTATTGAGGCATGGCTCATTACTTCATCCTTGTGTTCTTGGATTCCTTGACATTTTCTGCATAACTGGAATAAACAGGAAAAATAGTCGCTGCTATCATGAAGACTTTCAGACACCAAGACCAAGAGCGCCTCCCAGTGGTCAGTAAAACTGAGAGTTCCTGCAACTCTGACCTTTTTTTGAACCATTGTTGATGTAAATAAGTGGGAAGTATGAAAAATAAGTTATTACTTTGTGATTATTTCTGTTTAACTTCAATATTTTAACCAAGTTAAATATGTCTGTTCCTGTTTGTGTTTTTATTATGACCTATGACTCCTGTCCATTTACATTTACAGGTTTTCTAACTTTATACCGAGGAGACCTTATTCTGTGGGGTTGAGGCAAGAACATGTATTCACATAAGTTTTAATTGGCAAAAAACTGAAAACCTGAATGTAAAAAAAAAAGATTAAAAACTACAGATTAAAACAACTAACGTTTAGGGACACTAAATGCTGCAATATTCTATTAATAAAACATTACAGATATTCAGATAAGTTGTTTTTACATAATTATAACTCAGAACATCAAACAATTCTGACAGATTTCCTGCAGTCACTGCAGAAGAAGAAGAAGTGCTGTTTATATTCAGCCCTTAAGTTATTAAGCAAAACAACCTAAGCTGTGTGATGGCAACAACCTCATGTACTCCATGATAATCAAATAATACACATCAGCCGGTTCAGACTTTCATTATTTGAAATCTAATCAAATCATGATATTAGTAAAATAACTTCAAAATGAGACGAACCATTAAAACTGTGTGTGATATCTGTTGTTTTAAAAACTCAGGAAACAGAAATGTTTCAACTATGGAGGACCAAACACTACATAAATAAAAATAAAAACAGAAATATGTATATATTGTTTTTCCCTTTCCTTAGACATGCATTTTCATCAAGAAATTTATATTTTGTCTTTTGCTTTTTCCTCATTGGAGTCACATGCAGAAATGTGACTTCAAATGAAACACACGTTCTGTATGAGTGTTTACACAAAACTACTAAAGCCAGGAGTTTATTATTTCCTAATAAATGTGCTAAGCTTCAGCTCAGTGATAAACTGATCATAAGTCGCTATCTTTGTTGATTGGCATCAACACGTATATTTCTGCTTTTACTTTAAAATATGTTTTGGTCCTCCAAGCATATTATGATTTTTCCGATTTTGAATATAAATTATGCAAACTGAAGCTTTTTTTGTGAAGTTCTTATTTATTAAGAAGCACCTGCACAGCTTCCATGTATAGACAAAAGTACAAAATTGTAGAACTAAATCAGATTCCCACATTCAGATACAACACCAGATCCACAGGAACTGCTGATTTTGAGCCTTGTAATATCTGAAATCTACAGCAGGGGGCGCTTTTTTTCAAAAGGTCACAGGAAGTTTTGAGCAACTACAGCTGGCTTAACCACGAATTAGCCGAACCAACTAAATGTTTCTTTTATTTCAAAAATTTGATTCTGCTCATGTTCACTTAGGTTGACAACTTATGAAATTCTGTCTCTTAGATGATAAGAAAGTGGTGGGACCCAATAGAAATTTAATTATCAAACTAGATATTTGCTTTGTCATGACCTTGATTAATCTGGTGTTTATCAAAAAGTGATTTGACTTTTTGATCAAATCAAAAAGTAATTTTGATTTGATCAAATCAAGTAAGTAATTTTCATTTAAAATAAAGTTAGTTTCATAAGGCTAAACAGACAAATGTTTTAACTTAAACAGCCACCTCAGAGTCATTTTTATTTTGACCCTGGACCTGCAACAGGACTGTAGCAGTCGTCTTTAGAGCTGCTGTCTATATAAGTGGCAACATGTTTTGCTGTGTGGTGATGCTGTAAGCTTGATGTTCTATGGTACAACACAATCTCTCCTTCTTGCAGCTGAAACATGAAGGATGAAGTTCTCATTTCTGCCACCTATTGGGCTTGTGAGTGTGCATCAGGTTTACTGGTAAGTCAAAAATGAGAGAAATTAGAATATTATTTTCTTTAAAACCTTCTTGTTAATTTATAGAAATCAATGCAGAAGTTGCATAAAAGCAGTTCTTGTAATTTATGCACTTGGCTGGAATTTGTCTGTATGATTCAATTGATTTTCCTTTGAGTTGTTACTTAGTGCCTTGTGTTGTGAATTGACAATTCAAACTGACTAAACCCATGAAATGAACTATTTGTATACTCACAAAACTGAATAAAAAACATAAAGGGTGATCTTTTGCAATTAGGTAAGACACTGTATCTTTATGGTTTTTTATATTTTATGTTGTAAAAAGTGTCTGCAGAACTTTCACACTAATGTTTTCCATTGCCATATCTTGCCCATGGTGGTAAACACCAATCCTGCTTATCACACCACCTTCAGAGAAATCACCATAAATGTCCAACCTTTTATCTCTGAAGTTTCTCCTTGCAACAGAAGGAAGGTTCATGATTAAATAACGAGGGCTGTTGGTTTCTGTTGCTCTCACTCTAGATGCACCACATATGGGCCGACAAGCAAACAGAAACCATTATGGTTACACAACAACAAAACCAGATGAGTTAGGTAGTTTCCAGGAATCGTTTGGTTGGTGCCAAATGAGGACAACTACAATAAGGAAATACATGTTAGGGGAAGTAAAGCAGCCTGCTTGCACCAAATTTAGCATTTTCTTACCTGTAAGGAAGTATTGCCTTCCAGATAGTTTTTACTTTTGAGCTTAAGAACTTTCTCCAACTTGGGAAAATGTTCTTCTTTGTGAATTTCCAGCTTATAACATCCAAAGTGTTTAGGTAAGATTTTAATAATGATAATAATGGAAAGTTTTACATGCATTTTGCTCAGAAAGATTCTTTCTTTTTAGTATTTGAAATATAAGTTTTATCTCACTTCTGCATGGAAGGTGAAACTTCTTCCAGAAATTAAAGTCCAGTATCCATCAGCATAAGCCCCTTATATTGAGGCTTAATGTCTTTAATTTGTTTAATCTGATCATTTTAATACCGAATTGAACTGCATAATAAAATCATTCATTGTTATTACTTGCTTAATCCAGGTTATATGCTATTCTTTTTCTAATATATTTATTGGTCAAGTTACTTTATAGTCACTCCAACCCACATTCTGGGGTTGGAAACCTGACTTAGTGTGCCACTTCAAACCCACAGCCAAACCCTGTTGTTTGAAGTCAAGCAATGGCTGGAAAATATATATATATAAAAGGATGTATATATATATAAGGATGTTGGGATATATATATATATATATATATGTATATATATATATATATATATATATATATATCCCAACATCCTTTTTTCCTGACAACTTGAAGTAACGCCATTTTGTTTCATCTGCACACTTTATTTTACATGTTCAGAAACATTATTTGCATCCTTTCTTATTTTTGATCTCTTTAGAAGCAGGGCCATAGAAAACTGAGACATTATTATTTTGTAATAAGCAAAAAATAGATCATGTTAGTAATTAAATACAATTAAAAAAAAGATGAAGACAACTTGCAGTTAGTATGAAACAATCCGCCTAAATGAGAACTAATAAGTAATAACAACAAAAGAAAGAGCACGAATAGCTATAAGAGAAGCTGCAGAGATTCATTTATATTTCTCATTTTAGTATTAGATGCTATAATAAAGCAAAAAGGAGAACAAGCAAAATTGAACTTTGGTTCACTACACACTGCTGTATAATAAAAACATCAGAATAAAGTAATCTTGATGAATATAAAAGAAATAAAGGCTTATTTGAAATGGGAACAGTGTGACTGAAACTAACTTTGAAAGAAAATTAATGAATTCAAATCAATTGTGAGTGGATCAAATACATTAGGGAGGTGCATTAATCAATCCCTTTTTATTTCTGTTAACTTATTCATTTTTGAAACAGATTTCTGTATGTTTTGTGCTATTCAATTTTACATGTATCTGTTTATCATTTATTCTCACTTTCTGTATTATTTCTGTGTAGGATCCTCCAGTTGTGTCTCTGGATTCTTCTGCACTGATGTTTATCTAAAAGCTCTGATAAGATGAACAGAATATTAACACATATACATCTGGAGAAAATACATTTAGAAAATATTTCTCAACTACTTAAAAAAAATCCTCTTAAAAAGAAGCATAAAAGTCACAAGATTCAAATAAGGTCATATGTCTAAAAAACATACAATAAGATTCTGGAAATTCCGCACAGTTTGGTTTCACTTTCCTTAACAAGTGGGCTGAATAAGACAGCCCACTTGTTATTTAAAGGCCTGAACATGCAGGTTAAGGCATAACAAACGAAGCATCGAGCAGAAGCTGAGACAAAGCCAACATGTGCAGAACAGACCAGATCGTCATTTACTCCAACATTGGAGAGGTCCGCTATCTGAACACTAAACAGCCTCTGGGGCAGATGACCGTTCTTGACCTGAAGAAATGCGCAGTGGAGACTTTCCGTAAATCAGGTAAATACTCTACTGGAAACTAATAAGATTTGCAAACTGTTGAGATGCATATCCAGACTGAAACACAATTTGGATGAAATGCATTAGGGATTTCTGATTATTACTTTCTTTTACTTCTTTTTAACATTTACACAC